>QFEN01002682.1:0-55459 GCA_003316125.1 Auricularia polytricha
AAAAATGCAAACATATGACACTGTAAATGAGGATTTACACTGATGTATCAGCCTGTGCTGGTATCTGCTGGATGATCTGTACATGACAGCCTACAACATTTATGTATCACCATTATATGACAATTGTCATGGTTGATACATCAGAATGACAGGATCAGGTGACGGACGAACGACCAACAAAAAGCATCTGACTTTAAAATCTCGCACTGTTGATGGTAAAGTTCACCTCATCAACCTGTAAATCCAAATTTTGACACTGATAGTCTAGATGAATTTCTTGACGATCATTGTCCTGGAATTTATGGCCTTTAGTCCTCTTAGTGTACGAGCAGTGCCCACATGCACTTTGAAACTGTGTGGGACTATACATGATTCGCTCGAGTTCTGTTGCGCTTAACAGCTAGCGTTTGGAAAGCATTGCAATGCAAACGAGGGTCTTTGGTACGTCAGCAATGAAACTCTTTATTAGAACACGTACTGACCGCAAAATAGAGGCGAAAACAGTTCTGCTCACACGTTGAGCGATATAGTATCTCAGAAATATTACCACTGCAGTAGCGTCCTCAGTCGGTCGGCCTTGTAAAACTTTTCTGTCTCGCACTGGTCAACTACCGCCAAGACATTACATGAAGGGACTACGCACATCATATTGCTAATGCGCGAGAATTTACACCGTTTGGATTCAGCGTCTTCGGACGCGGAAGACTTAAGGAGCATAAAAAAGCACTTCTAAATTACTTTGGAGAAGAAGCTAGGACCTTAGTAAAAGCCGAAGTAGCAGAAATGTCGCGCTGAGAGTGGCCTTGAGGGAAGAAAGTCGAGGAAGGGAATGCAGTTTCAGAATGCAGGCCTACGGCTTCTGGAGGGGGTTCCGTTCTGTCCGGAAGCTCGACTGGAGGAGAGCTCAGACCCGGGGTGAAATATGACGCAACACCGGTGGGATCATGCTGGAGCACAGCATAGAAAATTTGCGGGTCGTCGCGCCCCACAACCAGGCAGTACCATTCCAGTACGCGTTGGCTATTAGTTCACCATCAGATGAGATGACCAGTGCGTTAACATGGCCCGAATGTTCACGCAGTGGGGATCCCATTGGCTATCAGTGGGTGCATACTAAAAGGAGATCTGGCCATTATCACAGGCAGAAATGAGACGGCGGCTGTCTTTGAATTTCGTCGACACGCCAGCCGCTAGAACAGGTATACCGGAAAGGAAGTAGACATGGAGATGCTGATACAGAACCTCGAGGTGAGCTATAGCCGTGTCACATTGATGAGGGATGGTACCTGTCTGACTCTGAAGCTGGTTGTCCTCAGTGTAATCTCATCCGATTTTGAGATCGACTCCACTTCTCCTGCGAATCCTAGACTTCTATCATGTATATACAACATCCAGGTGATCATGAGCGCTTCGTGGCTGGATGATTTACATACTATGGGATGAAGCTCATGCAAGTTGCCTGCGAGGAACATTGATAGGCATTACATAATACAATGTCCTATGACCGCGGATCAATTGGCTTCAATAATGTATGCCATATTATTCGATATAGCCCTGACCAGCCTCCCCTGGATCTCCTATGAGCTGGGAGCCGTTGCATTAAGGTCTGTGTAACATGAGCATTTCGTGAACCAAGAGATTTCTGCACTCTCACGATGTGGAATGGTTTGTATGGAACAATTGTCTTCGTTCGCCTAGCAGAGACTAAGCGTGATTGCTGTTTTCGAACTTACGGATTAATACTTTAACCACCAGCAGCTATAAAGCGCGTGAGCACAGAAACTGACGAACAACCAACAAAAAACAAACCCGCACCTGGCTTTAAAATCTTGCACTTTTTGACGGTAAGGTTCATTCACCTCACCAACCCATAGATCCTACTTCTGATACTGACAGTCTAGATGAATTTCTTGACGGTCATTCTTCTTGCATTTACGGCTGTTAGTCCTCTTAGTGCACGAGCATGCGTTTGGCAAGCGTGTGGGGTTGACAGCACGTGCCCGGAATGGAGTTTAGTGAGCATCAGGGATTGCAAGCTAAATGGTGTCGAGACGTTTCAGCTCTGTTGTGATGTCTAGTCTCAGGAAAGCATTGTAATGCAAATGAGGGGCCCAGGTATGTCAGCGATGTTACTCTTGATCAGAAGCAAAAGCAGTTCCGCTCACACGTTGAGCTACGATACAGCATCCCAAAAAATTCTCGCAGTGTCTGTGGTAGTATCTTCAGTCGACCTTGTAAAGACTTTTTGCCTCGCACTTGTCAACTGTAGCAAAGAAATCAGACTTGTTCTTGATAACTGACTGTACATACTTGGTACAGACCTTATGATCGTTTCAGGAAAAGGCTGCTCATCACGAGTCCAATACCAGGATGGGACGACACCCGTCTAACGTTTCCTTGTTATCAAAGCAGTAGGAAAGGAGCACTAAAGGCGAACTATGCTCCCATAGCCTTTACCTCAGGCTGATTGAGCTTGCCAAACAGTACTAGTATTTCCCGGCGTGGCTTGGGTACTGTGAACAAATAAAATTGTAATACTTATGTGTCTGGAGGCCACAATTACTGAATAGAGGAGTCAGTAATATCGCTTGGGTATCCGAACGACTGCTGGACTGCGTTGTATGAACCGTTCGATAGAAAGAGCTGAAGGATTATGGTAAGATGGAACGGAGTGAGTGCTGTAATCTTGGGACGCTCACGATCATGCTATCGTTGGAGCACTCAGCCTCAACAGACGGCAATGCCCTCACTGGCACTTATGAAACAGCAATTCTTACACGAACATGGCTTGTAGGATGTAATGAGCACCCCACTGTATCTGCGGACAGCCGTAAGCATGTGGTCTAAGGTCTGTATGTAGGTCGTAAAAGTGCTCACCAGGGTGGTCGCAGGGTAGATTCATGGGTGTTATCACCAGGTTGCCGGATGCGATAGCTACACCAGCCACCGCTGCGTCAGATACGATCACAGTGGTGAGTGAAGTGAATTTCATGGCTGAAACTTGATGATTTTTGTGAGCCAAACATTGGTACGGTTGCTTTGATACACAAAAAATGTACGTGTGCTTGCATTGCTCTCCGTGGGCCGTGGTATAATTTTCTTGAAGGCCTCGAGAGTGCAGTGAGATGCACATTAATGACGGCATTCGTCAGATTATCTCCCGCGAAATATCCTATAGAAAGGCTTTGCTTTCTCGACCGCCGATGGTGACAAGCTGGTCGTGCTCTGCAACGTAGCGGTGCTATCAACGGACGCGCTGGCTATCAGCTCACCGAGACGGCCAACGAGACAACGGTGTCTGAATGTGCACGCAGTGGGAATCAGAGCTTGGCACCGGTCGGTGTATTCCAGAAGTAGATCTGGCCATCATTACGGGCAGAAATCAGGCGACGACTGTCTGGCGACCAGAATATTTAACACGCTGCGTTGGCGTGGATGAGCGATGGGGTTTGCTGTTTGCCGTCGTCCTATTCCACACGCGAGTCTGATCCACTTGCAACCCTGGTTCCATTGGGAGAATAGGCCACAGTTCTTGATGATCATTGATGTCGATCATAAGTTCTCCTGTTTCAGGATCCCAGACCTTGAGCGTGCCGTTTGCTGATGTGGATGCGAGTCTTTTCTCATCAGGTGAGACCTGTATACAAGCGACCCAGTCAGTGTGATGCGACAGACATTTTATTATGTCCGTATCTCATCTGATCTTGCCATCGACCGCCCTGCTCACAACCCTTCTTCCGTCAATTGATACATCCAATCCGATGGTCCCACTGCCGTGTCCCTCGAATGGTTCCACACTTGACTCCCTGTCTCCATGCCCCAAACCCGAACAGTCTTGTCCTTGGACGTACCTATGACTCTGAGTCCATCCCTGCCTTTCGAGAACGCCGCCATGACTACATAATCAGCAAGGCCTCCGAGCTATCTGACTGGGGGTAGGAATAACTCCACGGGATCGTTGGAAGAGTGGATGATTATCCGGGGGTAGATCAGTCGAGGGAAAGTCTATGAGCGTTAGGCAAACGTAACCTTGTGTATTAGACTACACGATAGTCGACTGAACTGCACAACATCTTGCATCAACCCCTTCCGAGGGTGACAATGCACTCACGTGCGCAAGTACTAGTGCATCTTCGACATCCGCTAAATAAAGCGTCTAACTCCCAAGGAATGTGTTTGCTCCTAGCGCTGCCTGAGAATGCGAAGGATGTATTTGTATTTTGCGTGTTGGATAGTCTTGGTGGTAAGCGGATACCATGAGAGAAGTAGAAGGAGTGGTTTTGAAGAGGATGTATTTGATGCGAGGGAGATGAGGTAATCAGCTGTGGGGTCTAGAGAGACTGCTGGCGATGAATTCGGCGAAGGCGCAGTTACTTGGACCGAACACAAGCGTTGAACACAAAGTGACGGGTGGCTGTGCTTCTTCTTTGGTTAGCTCACTTGTTGTACTCATATTTAGCTTTTCTGTGCCCGTCGTTTTCACCGGTTTGCATCGTTTGCCATATAACCTTGCGAAATACAGTCGATGCCCGAGTATCGCGAGAATATGGGTTTCAGTGGCAATGAGGCGCTTCAGCTATGTTTCCTGCATGCAAGTTATGGCGAATTTGGGGTCCTATATTTCATGATGAGTGGAGGTAGGCGCACAGCCTACGTCCAAGTATTTCATACATACGATGACAGAGCTTGGCGGCGGAAAGCGCTACAGGATGCGGCGCGGGTATTCACTGTAAAATTCAAAGTACCAGTCAAATGATCGCTCATGCACAACAACTTCTTCTAGGTACTATACTAGTCGTACACAGAGTCTTTTCCCCAACTCAGATCTAACATATCTTCTTCTAGCTCATCTCCCGTGTACCCACTCGCCTCTGAATGCCAGACATCAGATGTCTGTCGCATCACACTCACTGGGTCACTTGTATACAGGTCTCACCGAAGGAGAAAAGACTCGCTTCCGCATCAGTAAACGGCATTCTAAATGTCTGGGACGCGGAAATAGGAGAACTTATGTTCGATATCGATGATCATCAAGAACTCTGGCCTATTCTCCCATCGGAACCAAGGCTGCAAGTGGACCAGATGACTGCACGGTTCGCATTTGGAACATGGCGACGGGCAAACAGAAAACCCCACCGCTCATCCACGATAACGCAGTGTGCTCAATAGTCTGGTCGCCACACAGCAGCCCTTTCCTGAAACGACCATAAGGTCTGTACCCAGTGTGTACAGTCAATTATCAAGAACGAGTCTGATTACTTGGCGATAATTGACAGGTGCGAGACAGAAAAGTCTCTGCAAGTCCGACTAAGGATGCTACCACAGACAATGTGTGTATTTTGTGGTCAGTACGTGTTTTGATAAAGTTTCATCGCTGACTTACCTCATTTACGTTACGATGTCCCGGAATATTTAGCACAACACAACACCAACGATGGGCCACCGATTAATGTGCAATTACTGCGTGACGCAGGATATGTTCCGTGCGGGCACGAGCTGCCACATGGTTGCGGAACGCATGAGGTCTCGGAGCTGGAGATTTCCTGTGCACTAAGAGGACTAACAGCCATAAATGCAAGGAGAATGACTGTCAAGAAATTCATCTAGATCATCAGTGTCATAAGTAGGATCTACGGGTTGGTGCGGTGAGTGCACTTGCCGTCAAAAAGTACGAGCTTTTAAAGCCAGGTGCGGGTTTGTTTTTGTGCTGGTTGTTCGTCAGTTCTGTGCTCACGCGCTTTATAGCTGCTGCTGGTTAATGTATTGATCTGTAAGTTCTAAAACAGCAATCACGCCTAGTCTCCGCTGGGCGGTCGAAGACAACTGTTCCATACAAATCATTCCACATTGTGAGAGTGCAGAAAAATTTTGATTTGCAAAATACTTACGTTACACCAACCTTAATGCAACGGCCCTGGGCCACCATGTGGAGGGCGGTCAGGGCTATATCGAATAATATGGCATGCATGGATTGAAGCTTGATCTGGTCGGCGGCCATAAGCGCTCATTCTGGTAATAGAGTCGCACAGACACGAAACGTGTTCGATATCGAGATAGTAATTGATGTCCTTCGTGGGTGAGTTAAAGAGTGGAGGATTCGGTGGGAGAGCGAATGCCTCGATGACTGCCCGAGATTCTCCTCCCTTATCGAGTTGGCTGACAATAGTGAAGGGGTAAACGTTGCGAGAATGTGGGTTTCAGTGGCAATGAGACAGTCCAGGTATATTTTCTGCATGCAAGTTATGGCGAATTTAGGGCCCTATACTTCATTATGAGGGAGAGAATTTCTATATTTCTATACCGCAACAAACGAAGGAAACTGTCAAGACGTATATTTCATAATGAGGTATGCGTACAATGTCCAAGTATTTCATACGAACGATGATAGCGCTCGGCGGCGGAAAGCGGTACAGGACGCGGTGCGGGTATTCGCTGTCAAATTTTCAAGTACCCGTCAAATGATCGCTCGTACATAACAAACGCTTCCCAGCAGATTGCTGCGACTGTCCCCTTCCAACCATATCGCCAAACCATCATAGAGGATTCCAACAATCGGCGAGACCTTTCCATGGCGACAGCATAAATGATACACCTTCTGTCCGCTATCAGTGACATACAACATGGCGCAGATAATAGCACAGGGTATTTGGGCCGCTATTGTACGGGATGACGAGTCATAAGCCAGACTTCACAAGGCTGATCTCGCGGGCTCAAACCAAGTTGCCTCGGAAATTATCGTTAGGGATTGCTCACTCCTTCGAATTATTTGACAATCGATATGGTACGGCGGACTAGGTGGTTGAAGACAGGCGCTACAGTAGACAACGCAGAAAAGAGTGGCAGATGCAAGCACGAAATATCGGCTCGTTTATGGTGCCAGGACGCATTGAATAATCATACCCACGGAGATGATTTCCTTCTGCATAGGCGACCAACAATAATGAACCGACCAAAAAGAGTATGATCATCGGGCTAGTCTGCGGGGGTACACTAGAGAGACTGTTCCACGTCGAATTCGGCAAAGGCCGGCGCAGTGTTGCACGAGTGGCTGTGCTTCTTTTCACTTGGTTACCTCATGCACTGCAGGTCATATTTAATCGTTCGGCTTTTCTGTGCCCGTCGTTTTCACCGGTCTGCATCGTTTGCGATATTACCTTGCAAAATACACTCGATGCTGGCTTTAGTGTGCTAAATGAGTAAGTACGACTCAGTCCACTCTCGTACATGCTTGCGACAATCAGGACGGTGCACTGTTTGATGTGGGTCACACTAGGCTCTGCTGTTGGCTTTTGTCGACCGAATGCCAACGTAGTCCATCGTAGACTGCAACATTGAGACACAGATGTAGGCTACGCACGACTTTCTAAATTCTTGTCACGTAAATTAAGGAGGGCGTCTCACCTGAACGATGCTGTGCAGCATTTTCAGTTGGTGCTGGACCAGTATCTGTTCGCCCAGCCTGGCCACATAGCGCCTCTCACCAACCTCGCGTGGGCCCGTCTTTAAGGCTATATTCAAAAGGATCTTCAAGACATTGATACTACCACTTCCCTCCGCCCGCTGCTCTGAGGTATATATTCGCCCTGAGTTCACTAATCAGTGACTCTCACTTCGGGTCCTCCCCGCATCACAGGGAACTCAGACCTAGCATTTGGGAGAAGGGCGGATGACCCAGCCTTTCCTAGATTTTGCACTTCGCCCGAACCGCGAGGTATATATTGCCCCCAGCGACGCCCTGCCAGAGTTGATCATCCGGTGCACTTACCCTTCGACTTCCATCGTCCAGCTCGTCATCCTCTGTCCCCGGTGAGCACCTGAAACAATCACAAGGTCTGTACCAAGTCTGTACAGTCGGTTGTCAAGAACGAGTCTGATTTCTTGACGATAGTTGACAAGTGCGAGACAGAAAAGTCTTTACAAGCGCTACTAAGGATGCTACCACAGACATTCTGCGAGAATCTGGGATACTTTTCACAGCTCAACGTGTGAGCAGAACTTTTTTTGCCTCTATTTTGCGGTCAGTGCATGTTCTGATAAAGAGTTTCATTGCTGACTTACTCAAAACCCTCATTTGCGTTGCAATGCTTTCCCGCCACTAGCAACTAAGTACAACAGAGCTGAACTGTCTGCGTGTTTACACCCCCACATACTTTCCAAATGCATGAGGGCATTGCTCGTGCACTCAGAGGACCAACAGCCGTCAATGTCAGGAGGATGATTTTCCAGAAATTCATCTAGACCATCAGTGTCATGGGTTGGGTCTACAGATTGGCAAGGTGAACCTTACCGTCAAAAGTGCGAAATTGTTGTTGTTGGTTGTTCGTCGGTTCTGACACGGTGCTCACATGCTTTATAGCTGTTCCTGGTTAAAGTATTAATGCGCGAGGTCGAAAACAGCAATCACGCTTAGTCTCCCTTAAGGCGGACAAAGACAACCACTCATAAAAGTTGCTCCACATCGTGAGATGCAGCCTGAATCTAGATTCTTACATACTCTAGTTACACCGACCTAATGCAACCGGCTCCCACCTTGTAGTAAGTCTAGGGGGAGCCGGTCAGGGCTATATCTCTACTTGCGACTTTCAACCTATCCCACTCAAAAAGCACGTCCAACGTGATGACCAGCACGGTCTTAAAAGATACAGTGGATGGTGCATCCGAACATCCTCGCCGTCTTTTGCAGAAAGTGTAGAGGACGCTGCACCACGCCCTGCTTGGGTGGAATACCTCGCAATACTCAGCAGACGCTCGGCTGCTGTGAACGTTGTCCGATTCTCCCCCAAATGTAGTATACTTCCTATGTTCGTACAATCAAAGTTGGTTGATTCCGAGCGGTGAATACACATGTTGCTCGCCAGGTCTTTTCTCACTGCAGGTCATTGATTTCGCGAAGAACAGAAGTGTAGCAGAAAATGCGCTGCTCCGATCTGTATCCTCAAATATCGAAAGTGTACAGAGGACCCGTGCCAGACCTCTGGGGTACACTGCAATTGCATGGCTGGATATGCGAACGAGGTGACCCTTTCCTTGCAGCCCGACGCAGGCAACTTGCATAACCTCCGAGTCATCTCACATCAGTATGTACACCAACTATCCACGACCGCGAAGCGTCCATGATCATCCGCCGTACACACGGGCGGTCAGAAATTTAGGATCCGCAGAACAAGTGAAGTCGGTCTCGAAGGTGAGATGACGTTACACTGGCTGTAAGGACAATCTCCGTCAGAACACTGAGAACAGGTATCATCCCTCATAAAATACGGTATAGCTCACCGGTGACCGCAGTACACTTGTCTCCACGTGTCTACTTCCTTCTCGATACACCTGTTCTAGCGGCTGGCATGTCGACGAAATTCAAAGAGGATCCCGTCGTCATGATTCACTTCGGCTGAGATCAATGCATGACGATGGATGAGACATTCTACTGCCACAAACTAGCATCTGGAACGCAGGAACCGGCGAGCAGCAAACCCAACCACTCATCCTTGGAGAAACAGTGTTCTCGATAGTCTTTTCTCCAGATAGTCATAGTTTCATTTCTGCCTGTGGTAATGGCCAGATCTAGTAATTTTAGAGTGCACCGACTGATACCTGACTGCTAGTGGGATGTGCACATTTAAGCTCTGTTAACGCACTGGCCATATCACCCGATGGTGAACTATTAGCCAACGCGTGCTGGAATGGTACTGCCTGGTTGTGGAGTGCGACGACCCGCAAATCTGTGCTCTAGCATGAAGCGGCCGGTGCTATTTCATCTCCAACTTCGGGTCTGAGCTCTCCTCCAGTCGAGCTTCCGGACAGAACGGAACCTCCCCAAGAAGCTATGGGCCCGCATTCTGCAACTGCATCCCCTTCCTCGACTTTCTTCCCCCAAGGCCACTCTCATCCTGCTATTTCAGCTTCTACTAAGGTTCTGGCTTCTCTTCTAAAGTAATAAAGTAATTTGGAAGTGCTTTCCTATGCTCTCTAAAGCCTTCCGTGTCTGTAGATGCTAAATCCAAACGGTATAAATTCCCTCGTATGTTTTCGCCTCTATTTTGTGGTCAGTACGTGTTCAGATAAAGAGTTTAATTGCTGACTTACCCAGACCCTCATTTGTGTCGCAACGCTTTTCCAACACTAGCCGCTGGGCACAGCAGAAATGAATGGTGTGGTCTACACTCCCACACGATTTCAAATTGCATGCGGGCATTGCTCGTGCACTCAGAGGACCAACAGCCGTAAACGCCAAGAGGATGGTTTTTCAGAAATTGATCTAGACCATCAGTGCCATAACATCAGGAAAAGTGCACTCTGCTTAATCAGCTTCATCAACTTTACTCAAAACTGTTTGTACTCTCATGCATCATTCACTTGGCATATCTCTTTTTTCTTGGTGTGAACTATAATAAAACATGCATGTTAATATAACCCAACAATTTTTTTCTGAAAATGTTAAATTTTGAATTTTGGCAAAGTAGATCCCTTTTGGCAAAGTTGCTAAAGTGTGAGTCAAGTCTCTTTAAGGTAAGCTTAAGTAACATGCACATTTCCTGATGAAGTTGGATCTACAGGTTGGTGAGGTGAACCTTACCGTCAAAAGTGCGAGAGTTTAAAGGTGCGGGTTTGTTTGTTGTCAGTTCTGTGCTCACGCGCTTTGTAACTGCTGGTTCAAGTACTAATCCGCAAGTTTGAAACCAGCAATCATGCCTAGTCTCCCCTGGACGGACGAAGACAACCGCTCCATATCAAATAATCCGATACGCATGATTGAGGCCAATCAATTTGATCCGGTCATCAGACTTTGTATTACATGACGTTACAGCAACGTATCATCATCACCGTCGTGTCTCCGTCTCCATGTCTACTTCCCCGGTATACCTGTTCTAGCGGCTGACGTGTCGACGAAATATATGACGATGGTCGAGACGTTCTAGTACTAGCCACGTGGCACTCAATTACATTTGATTTTGTCCATTTTATTTTTCTGTCGATGAGCGTATATTGACAATATTTGTTGAACATGTTGCGGAGTTTTATTCAATCATCATGCGAGTGCAGTAGCACTCAAAACCTCAATATTCAATCGTCGCATACAAACTACGTCATGGCGCCATGGCACGTTTGCGACGTCTCGGAAGCAAGCTACTGAAGTAACCTTGCAATTGTACAGCTGGCAGCTGCCGAAGATGATGACGACGAAATTCTTCTCATCGCAACAATCCTGCTACTTCAGCTTCTACTAAGGCTGTAGCTTCTCCGAAGTCTGTTGGAAGCGCTTTCTTGTGCTCCTTAAGTCTGCCGCGTCTGTGGACTCTGAATCCACGCGATGGAAATTCCCGCACATGCCACTGGCACAACTTGAACTCTTTCGCTCTATGTCTATGTTTGAACATGTTCCGAGTTCGATCCCCTAGACAACGCAAACGTCAGAACACAGAACACGGAGTGGTTCCTGACGATGCCCAGCATTGGAGACTTGTCCTGTCGGAAGTCCTGTCAACCGCACATAATTTTTTGATTAGGTTAGGTGTAATCTTGTCGCTCTGCAGTAATAAACAACATTGAAAGATCGCTGTTAGCACAAACTCAACATTCACTCTCGTGAACCGTGCTGTTCATTCCAGTATCCAGACTATCGCCATAAATATTCATCACGACACTCTTCTGGACTTCAATCGGTTGCTAGCACATGACATGAGCCCCAGACGATCACAAAAATGGGTTAGTACAAACCAGGTGTGACGGCTTCTGTTGTGATGTTTTGAACGCCGAAAAGCTTGGCATTATGGAAAGCGCAATGCCTTCTGCGACGGGAACGGTCTGCTTGGTCGCTTCGAGTCGTTTCAAGTTGCGGGTGTTTAACCTGGGATTTTTTCAGCTGATTAGTACAGGGGCAAAATAACGACACGCACGATGCCAAAAATGATATCGCATAGACTGTGTATATAGTGTGTCAGCTGAGAGTCAAGGATGTCAACTGAATTTGACGGACGTTTGCTCTGGACTTGGACAAAACCAATAAACGCGAGATTATTTGGTAGACCGAGAAACTGATTAAAGTTAGTTTGGGAGATCGACCATTTGCTTCGTCGTCCGCTTACCATGATGACCACCAGAATGGCGCAAAACCTACAAAAACAAGTTTACGAGTTATAGAAGGTAAACCATCGGCAGTATGCTTACGACGTGACTGCACCAGTGTTGATGCTATATAATAGGAGGCGGTTGAGGATACCGTCAGTTCTAAGGGAAACAAGGTGACTTTGACGTAGAGTTGGGTCAACTGAAATCTTGCCTTTTCATGCCAGTGCGACGTTTTCGAAGATAAAGGCATAATGTAAGGGCAATCGCGCTGTCGACAACTGCTGAGAGCACCCATCCAACCACCATTGTTGGCTGGTGTTATGTTGAGACCAACAGACCTGCGGTCATTTGTTGAGGTACATACGAAAACGTGTTCTCTGAAGATCTTCCACATGGGATAGTAGAAACTGTTCAAACTACAGTCAGTAGTTATATCATCAAATAAAGGTAGGACGTGCCTCAAAGAGCAGTTCGCAAGTCCAAATCCTGTAAAGCAATTAAAACACGCGTTGACATTGTAATTGAAGGTTTTACCACATCGAATGGTTGCCAAAACGACCTATAACAAGGGCTTGAGTAGGAGTTTCCGACGTCAAAGATATTTGCGACATACAAAGCAAATAGCAATCCAGCGTTTTTGGCTCACTGCCAAAACAATTGAGGGAGATGAATGCGTGTATCGGGGTACTCACATTGCAGTATTCGCCAAATAAAGCAACTAGCATTATACGTCAGCACGAACTTTGAAGCTTCATGATGCTTTGGAAAACTTACAGATTCACAGCATAAGCTATAATAAACTGTTACCATATCATTACTGCAGACTTCAGGCAAATGCGAAAGTGACGTACACCAATAACATATGAGGCCTGGCACGACGAGGCAAGATCAGCAATAAATTATATGTCTATACTGGCTGCTTACGGGCATGCCCCTATGATAAAGAGTGAATGAACCAAAATAGATGTGTGAAAAAATTGACGCACCAGATTGCATAGGCCAAGTTCGTCACATCTCCGAAATGCATGATGAGATAAAACTCGACAGCGTATATTGTCAATGCTGTATGGACAGTCTCGAGAATCCTGAAGAGTCCAATGTGGCTCGTGATGACACATCAACAGAACGAAGTTTAGCATACCAGATGGATGCGACCTATGACAGTGTCAGAGAAATCCTCATATGCATACGTCTGAAAGAATTACCAGACACTTCAGAATCTTCTTGTCATGCTCGTATGCTTGCCAGTAGTGGAAGGTCTGCATGCAGATGATCCCATACAGTAGCATGGTAGCTAGGGCACCGCAAAGCGGTCCTTGCATGATTGACACTACAACCGACGGCATACTAGCAGATAAGTCAAGGCAGGAACCTGAAAGAGCAAGGCAACGATCATCTTATATTCATTTCTGCTACGATTTGATGACATGATTGCAAAGGTGGGAAAGGCTCATGGACATCCCATCGTCGCGGAAAACATCATAGGTTCTGGTGATGATCACAATGATGGTGAGAAACAGTACTGGGTAATACCGACATGGCAGTATGAGCAGCACATGCTCGTTCTTCAAGTGACTGCCACAGCCACAAGGCACCCACTGATCAAAATACACTGCGCGTGAGGGTAACTGCATATTCTGGTGAAGAACTGCAGATCGTGGTTAATGATGCTGGCCACTCACCTGTTGACGTCTCTGTTACCATAAATAACACGGACAGCAAAAATTGCTACCGTGTCAGCAACCTTGACATGAAAACGCTGCGTTCAATAGAATATATGGTCGCATCAGAAGTACAATCATTGAAGTACCCAGATTTTAAATTATCTCAGAAGCTGATCAAGTTCATTTTCGAAGTATGCTTATAGGGGCCACTCACAAACGGCTGTCACAGGCTCCCTCAGCGACTTTATCTACAATCGTTATTTATGGTTTGACAAGGCATAGTCGATGGTTCAGAAGATCCGCGGATATCCTTCATCCTAAGCGTGGCAACTTAACGAACCGCCTTACTCCACCTTAGCGATATACGCACACATTTCATTTGAGGTACTTTTTAGGTGACGGTCGAGGTGCGGGAGACAGATATGCAACCAAAACCGTTTGACAGCCTAAAAACCTATCCAGAAGTGCTTGCGGAGCAGGTCCTGAGTAATGGGGTGGCGGAGGAGTAAACAATATTAGACAGTGGAATACTGCACTACGTGCGTCCAGATAATAAAAGCGAGGCGAAGGGTAGAATAGGGACAGGAGGCGAAACTTCGAGTAGGCTGATGAGGTGATGTAGCAGGATGAGTAACGCACCAGGGCTAGAGTTGTAGTAAGAAGCAAGTACTAGCGCCGCATCGTTCTTTTCAACCAACGACACTAGACTCCAGTGTGATTGCACCCGCAAAAGATGCGAACATTAATATTAAGGGGAGGGAGGAACCTAGTGTCTCTACGAGGGTTCACAAGATGCAGTCAAATGAAGGCTTTTGAATGGCCCTAGAGAACCTGGAAGATGCCTATATTTGAGCGAGCTGCTATGAGGAGGGAAGTACAGTGAATGGACAGGTCACAAAGTTAGGGACCAGGACTGCAACACGACCCACGAGTGCCCATGAATGCACTCCCAGCGGACGTTTCGAAGGTGCCGGGGGTTCCCGTCTAGCTTTAAAGCTACCATTAAATTTGGTATTTTATTCCCATACAGCCAAATTTTAAACTCCACACTTCTCCGTCCACCTGTGAGGAAGCACTCCCACTCACATAGCTCTCATTCACGAATACCCTGGTCAAGTCCGATCCATGCCAAGAGACTTCACGCTCAGATATCTTCATTGCGGTTTATGCAGCAGACACGTTCGACACGATCAAAGCTGGACATAAACATATACAGTATATAATTATTAAGCAAAGGTCGCTGCCCGGAATATCCCAAGGCTCATCCATCAAGTTGGGATTGCGGCAGAGGACGACCTATATTCGGAGCTTGAGGAGCATACACCTGAGTCACCTGCGATTAAAGTGTCCCTCGGTATGACGAAGAGATGAATGGGGTTGTGGGCATGAGGAATGATGGTGTGGGCGATTTGAATACTGTTGTTGTGTAGGCGGCGTGTGGGATCTAGGACGTGAGCAATGAGTTTATGTTTGCGCAGCGGCAGGTTGGAAAGCTTGTTCGTCGATCGCCAAGTGCAGTATTAGATTCACCCGCTGTGCATCTCCAAAATATGGTCGCAATCTCCATCGCACAAGAGCGTGTGAGCGACAGAGAGCTGAGGATGATTGCGTCAATGTATTGGAGTACTCCTGGATGGTTGGATATAGAATCATTATCAACTTGATCAATGAAAACCGCGATGCAGCCCCTGTCAATCGCCTGCTTTATTCGACGGTTACAAAACATCATCTTCATTCTTTGGACAACGGGACAGCATGATCACGACCAGATTCAATTAGCTACAGAACTTCATGCCAAATTGTTGACAGCACTCCTTCACCCCATCTGCACGCATCACGCTAATTGTTCCGTGCACTGGCGAAAGCAAGCACATCAGCACTTGGACTCGGAAGACGACGAGAAAATAAAGACTCACTCAGGCACCGTACACGTTGTATTGAGCAAGCCTCAAACCTCATCAACAGGAGTAGGCTTTCCCATTATTGATCAAGTGGCAGCAATTGTGGCAATGGCACGGCGTCCAAGAAGCGACCAGGCCGTTACTTCCGCAGTTATACCCGAAATCATACCCATTGTTGTATCCTTTGATTCCCCTTGAGCACGCCACTTCATCGGTGAATGGCCATAAGCATGTTGTCTAAGGTCTGCACGTATCCACAAAAGTGCTCACCAGGTTTGTTTGTGTCGCATTGGAAGTTCCCGGGGTTGATCACCAGGTCCTCAGAGGCGACGACTACGCCAGCCATTGCTGCGACAGTGATCATACGGATGAGTGAAGTGGATTTCATGGCTGAGACTTGTTGTTGTTGTTGTTGTTGTTGTCTGAATAAACCTAGTACGCTGGCTTTTATACACAGGTAGTGTAGGGGCAGCCAAGCAATCTGGATATGTCTGTATCATTGGATAAACAGATGCCAGCTCGCGCTCCGTGACATAATTTTGTTGGAGGCCTCAAATAATGTGCCGGACGCACCTCACAAGTCCTCTTGATACAGTTTGGTGATCTTCGGTCTATGATGATGATTTGTTCACCCAATGTTGCCGTATATTTTCAGGGACATTGTTAATAGGGGTGAGATGTACGGAGGAACAATGAATAAGTCGTGGGTGCGACATGCTTCGATTTAACTTGTCGGTGTCATCGAGACAGACGAGCCATACTTCGGGTCTAGGGTCCTGCTAGGAAGAATCGGCAGCCGAATATCTTGCACTCATTCGTTCAGAACTCAAGTGGCCAATCTTCTTTCTGTGTTATGACTATCCGTATGGGACCGCCGAGGAGAGGGGACGAAGGGGAACGTTTTGGTTGAGTCCGAGTCAGTGACGGTTGGCTCACGAGATGATGTCATGTATTTGGCCGAAATTTTGGCACGTGACCTGTTGCCGTGACTTTTCCTGTCGTTTGGACGGGGCAGCTGTTCAAACGTTCAGCTGCTGGCAGAACGTTCAGTTCGAGTTGGGCAACCCTACCAGGTGCAATATGACTACTGGTAATACGCTAAATCCAGTCTTCCCACACCGTTGATAACAACTCTCATTGTAGTGTTGACTCTTGGTCTATGAAGACAGTGCCAAACGGATCAACAGTTTTGTGCTACCACTATGAGCAAATACAGTTGAGACATCCCGCGGCCGCCTAACGCTAGAGGGGTGACACAAAGAAGCAGCTAAAGGACACATACGGACCTTCAAGCATTGAGCGGATGATCTATACCTCCTCGTGAGTCAATCCGTCAAGTCTGATATCAATTGATGTATGTACGTAGGCGATAGGATTGGGCCCCAACCCTTAACACGTTCGCTGGGAAGGAGCGTGCCGTGAATGCCGTTTCCTTCTGAATGATATGCAGCAAGGTTGCTGGTCTCACAGACAGGGGCGCTTCGATTCGGGAGACAGCTACTCCAGGACCAGGGCAATGACACATCCCAAGGCGCAACCTTTCCAGACCACGTCATACTATTGCATGTATGGTATCAGAGCCTTTTTCAGTGATGTTGAACACAGCGCAATCTGATCGTGCACTACGAATCCGCTCACCAAACATGTCACAGCGGCTCGAGGTTAAACCTTCAAAAGCATGCAACACCGCCATCCATTTGGAATAACGCTCAAAGTCCAATCGTCTGCCAGTCTATTTGGTATGCCGTACCTATATAATCGACAACGTACGTACTTTATAATATCTGGTTCTTGTTACAGCACAGCCCGATCAAGCTACCACCGTGGTCAGCGCAGTCGCAGAACCCTGATTGGCAGTGATAGTGGCTGGCATTTCCGTGAGTCTGAGATTCGACTTATGCGGATGTTTGTTGAAGGGTAACGATATGCAAGTGGTTCAAGGTAGTTCATCGTCGACCAAGTTCCTTTAATTTTTATCGACCTCATACAGCAAAGCAAAACCCGCACAAAACACGATGAGCACACGCTTGTTGTCCACCGCGGGCTATTTAAATCGTGGTGTAGGTTCGTTGAAGTCGTATTGAAGTATATATTTGCGCAATTTGCGTACTCTGGGGTCCGAATATCGGGAATCCTAGTAGTGGGTCCCGTCACAATTCACACCGCATCCACTGGCCTGACTAGTTGGTGGCGAGGTCATGCGGGCACTGGGCACCGCTCAGGCCTGTCAGAATCCATCACAAACATGACCTACTCCTCGCAGGGACCCTTGACCATGCTTCCACAATTCGCTTGGTTATTGAGTTTTCAAATATGTATGATCGGTGAGTGCGTCTGCTGACTCGGACTACAAATGTGAGAATTGCGTGAATAAATCATCATTATAGACCAAAGTCATGAAGTGCGTCCGGCACATTATTTGAGGCCTTCGAAGTTCAAGAAGTCGATGTTATAGAGCGTGAGCTGGCATCTGTTTATCCAATGATACAGACACATCCGGATTGCTTGGCCGCCCCCTATACTACCTGTGTATAAAAGCCAGCGTACTAGGTTTTGATTCAGACAACAACAACAACAACAAGTCTCAGCCATGAAATCCACTTCACTCTTCCGTATGATCATTGCCGCAGCAATGGCTGGCGTAGTCGTCGCCTCTGAGGACCTGGTGATCAACCCCGGGAACTTCCAATGCGACACAAACAAACCTGGTGAGCACTTTTGTGGCCTACGTGCAGACCTTAGACAACATGCTTATGGCCATCCACCGATGAAGTGGCGTGCTCAAGGGGCATCAAAGGATACAATAATGGGTATGATTTCGGGTATAACTGCGGAAGTAACGGCCTGGTCGCTTCTTGGACGCCGTGCCATTGCCACAATTGCTGCCACTTGATCAATAATGGGAAAGCCTACTCCTGTTGATGAGGTTTGAGGCTTGCTCAATACAACGTGTACGGTGCCTGAGTGAGTCTTTCTTTTCTCGTCGTCTTCCGAGTCCAAGTGCTGATGTGCTTGCTTTCGCCAGTGCACGGAACAATTAGCGTGATGCGTGCAGATGGGGTGAAGGAGTCCTGTCAGTAATATAGTCCTGTGAAAGATACATTGTGACGTCGAATAAAACAAGCAATTAACGAGGGCAGCATCATGGTTCTCGATGTTGCCCTCTATGTCGCTCAGACGTTCTGATGTGAAGAAAAATAGCAAACGTATTTCAGAGATAGCACACCCCCACCGAGTTCGCTATACCAAGGGGAATCTAGCTCGTCCTCGGCCGCAATTTTTCATCTCGATGGATGATCTGCAGCGCAAAATTGTTGGTCCGTTCGGTACTGTTCCTCAGGAAGACTGGGTTTAGCGTATTACCACTACTCAATTGTGCTTTGCCCCAGCTTCTTAAACCAATCCCTCCCAGCCTCCCACGAAACCCTCGCCGCCTCAACCCCATCAAGCGAATGCGTCTCCCCCTTGAACCACAACATCTCCACCCTCCTCTCCCTCCCCTTAAGCGCATGATAAAACCTCAGCCCCTGCGCCGGTACCACACGCAAATCGTCTTCTCCAATCAACAACAACACAGGTGCGCGTACATCATCGACGTGCGCGATAGGTGACGCTTCGAATAGTGTCTGGAACGTAGCAGGCGTCATCAGTGAGTCTGGTGTAAATGGGAGCCCGAATTCGGCGCAGGCCCAGTCTGGAATGTCAGATGCTGCTAGTTCGCCCGCGCTGATCACGGGGTTGCGCATCACTGCTGCGTTGAATAGGGTCGGGTATTGGCCTATCACTGTGTGTAGGTGTCAGTATGAAAAGGGTGTTATTTGTGTTTTTTTTTGGGGGGGCGTCTTACGGTGCGCGGAGAGGAAACCACCGTGACTTCCACCTTGGACGACTTGTCGTCCGTGCGATGAGATACCGAGTCGGATGAGCTCGTTGACGCTCTCTACGACGTCTTGTACGTCCATTGTTCCGCAGTGCCCGAGGAGTTTTTGGATGTATTTCTCGCCGAATCCCATGGAGCCGGTATAGTTGGGAAGGGAGAGGGTATCTGCGAGTATGTGAGTAATTGGTAGTCACGAAGTTGGAAGTGACCTACATCCTTCTAGGGCTAGTGCAGCAGCAGCTGGGGAGAATCCTGTTGTCGCTGATGCATGGGGTCCTCCATGTGGAATGGTAACGCAGATGGGTTTGGGGCCAGGTGTCGTGGAAGCTTTTCTCGACTGAATCACAAGAGTCTGTGTTGGAGGACGTGCACCAATGGGTATGATCGACGCAGTGAGATCGCTGAGCGCTTTTTCAGCTGAATAGCGTGATTAGACTTGACAAGACCTCAAATTGACTCGAGCGTACTTGCGAAAGATATCGTTGGCTTATCTAGGACTTTCCAATTGAGGTTGTCGTGTTGATCAAAGTATCCTAGTAATACCTCGGATGGGGTAGTAGGCGTACTCCTTGAACAGATGAAGCGCGTCTTGTCGTCTGTAGCATGTAAGCTCCAACTATACAAAGGTTCGTCATCGTGTAATTTGGTCTCGTCTGAAATTGCTCCTGATTCTGTATTAATGAAGAGGATGGCCACACGAGAGCGCCATAAGGATTGGAGCACGATGTAAATACGGTTTCCGCGACGCAAAAACGGGCTGGAGGACATGTTATACTCGGGATATAGACCTGGAAAGTCATTTTCGGGGGTAGGCTCCATCACGGTGTCTACGAGGATCTTGTTGGTACCTGTGGTTAGGTCGCGATATTCTAGAGAAACGCAAGATGCATGAGGACCACCGACGGGATTTGAGAACCAGAAGAGTTTGATGGGCGTCTGATTGTTATCGTATAACACACGAGGTGAACGGCAAGACCGTTCTGGTGGAGTCAGCTTCAATGAGTTGCAAGATATTTTAGTGCCAAAAGGTGTCCCTTGGACGGTTGCTGACTCGGGAAGTTTAATCTCCCATATGCCCATGGGACGATTAAAACACCACTTAACCCCCAGTAGTCGGCCGTCTTTGGTGTGTTCGTGTCCACTGGCGTAAATGACATCTTCCGTTGCAAAAGTAGCTTGGCCGAATAGGACGGGTACTTGGGTAGGCTGTGCTGGCGCAAGGGCAAAGAGCAACATGTTTTGCTTAGCAGCCTTGGTGAAAGTCGTGGACCTTGTCCAGCGAAATAGAAAAATGGTGGATCTTTTCTTGGCGCGAGATCGTTCGCCAAAGTGTGGGGTGTATCTGAATTTGGGGTAAGGATTGTCTGAAGGATCGTCATCGTTGATGACGTTTGCTTCGGCGGTGTATAGAAGGGATGTTTCCGATGGGGAGAAGGAGAGCGATGATGTGAAATCTGGTATCTGATTAGCGGGTATTTCGGGACATTCACAGATTATTGAACTCACCATCTGTATGGAAAACATCGTGGTACTTGGTGACATCTAAGGAAGCCTCTATCTGGGTGCCGGCCCAGATTTCGACGAATCGTTTCGTACTTGTGCCATTAGCAACCTCTCGGAGGATTGCCTGACGAGACAAGGAAGGAGATGTTGTAAACGCCTTAACTTCAGAGGAATCGTGAGAGGTTGTCTGATGGTCAGAAGTGATACCCCCGGAGAAAGTCTTGGTGAGGGATCGTATGATGTTACGCTCGTGATCGCGAACAGAGTAAGTGACGCGTGCAACTGTGGGGGCGTCTTATCAACGATCTCTGATTATGTTGATGGACGTACCATCGCCGCCAACGAAATGAGCAGACACAGGAAGGGGTAACTCTGCTAGTTCGGTGTAAAGTGTCGATGGACCGGTGTGCTGAAGCAAGGACATATCAGTAGTGGTACTTGTATGATTGTGACGTTCCACGGATGGCCCTTTGAATAGACCGAGAGAGGAAGGACGACTGAAGACACGTTGAGCACGTGTCCAATGTCTAAAGAACCTCAAATTGGTTGACAGCAAGCTTATGCGGTTGAATAGACGGTAAGAAGACATGGAGATTATTCCACGACAACTACAGCTAAATGCACTCCAGACACGCCTGCTTATTACTTGCAAGACACCGCACCCGAAAGCTTGAACATCGAAGGAGGTGAAAGAGAACAACTTGAACACTCCCGGAAAATGCCGCAATACACTATCCCCTTACTGTGACGTTATGTAGGGTCGATACTAGTACTACGCCCCGCCACCAAACACGTTCTTGCACATTAACAACTCCAACTGCAAGCCACTAAGATACAATGAACCTTTACTCTGATCATACTTAACCGTTCTCGAACGTCTCCAGAAGTCTACACATCGTTTTCCCTTCGAACTTGCATTGTCTATCTGCTCTAAAATTGGTAAGGTGTACAACATGTGTAGAAAAAAGTTTTGCGTTGATCATTTCGTGAAGGTTCGACAGTGTACTCCATTGCCTCGTGAAGACTCAGACAATGAGAAGATGTCCCATCTTTCCTTCGTGTTTCCACCTCGTCGTGGATGTTCAATCCGCGTAATTTCTACAGAGAGTAGGTGGTAGATTGGGGCATGAGCCTTCGTAGCTTGTTTACATTCCAAGCACCTCCCTCCGCAAGTCTTTTTTGCCAACTTGTTCTCGAACACCAATCATTATTGCACGGTACAGCTCCCTCGAACCAAATTAACACGCCACTTCATCCAGCATTGCTCACACGATGTCCGTAGCTCCGTAATCAACTGCTAGAAAACTTCCTACTTCTCCCTCCAAGACGCCCTTCACATATAATGCCATGTTAGGCACTGTGATTTCCTAGCCTGGTCAGATTTTACTTGTATTGGATCCTCTGTTACATGCTCAATTCATTTTCTCAAGTCAACCGGTCAAGATGACGGGCATCAAGTCGCAAAGTGATTGCGTGTCTATTCCAGACCACATTGTCCTTGTGACGTGTTTGGGACAAGTATGCCAGTATGTTTACGTTTTGTCTGTGTGTAGTCAGCCATCATAAACTAAGCGCACGCTAGCATAGTGAGTCCTTGTTTAAAATAAGGCGTACAGTCAACTTGTCTTTCATTCGTGCGAATGCGGCGAAGGTCCTGAAAGTTTTCACCGTCGACTACCTCAAGAACGCACAATTTCGTGGCGATCTACTCTAGGAGAACCTAGCCACCGGTGCTGTTTCATCTGTGTTCACAGAGTTTCATGCCGGTCATGCGGAACCGTTGAAGGTATTGGAAAGCTCAAGGAGAGTGGTAGCTCTCGCCCTCCTTCACGCTGACTAATCCTGCGACTTTGGAACACCCGTCCTAGATGCAGACGGGCATGAACAAATTTTCGGTAGGTTGACATAAACTGCTGTCCTGGAAGAAGGCCGATCATTATTCCGCAGCCGCGTCGTGGTCCCTCTCACACTGGTGATATCGAGATACTCGCGCCTCTTATTCACTCACTAAATTTTGCTCCTCGCGCAGGTTCGCGAAGTGTAGGATGCCCCTTTGCGACTTTTCCCGCACGATGTTCATATCAACGTTTGGCTTGTAGTAAAGCGCATGAGTGCTCTTCTGAACGCAGTCTCAGTGTTGGAGATTCCATTAGGAAATCGAGGTATCCATGTAATACATGCGTTCTTTGACTTCTTGAAGGATGATTTGCACATGTTGGATATCAACGAAAAACTCGGCGAGCCGGGTGCGTGCATGGCCTTGTTCGTGAAGGGTATCTGCTTGACCCAACGCAGATCGTGATCATCGGCAATAGTGGCTCGGAAATCCAGAGCTGGCAATTCGTGTCGGCAGAAGAAGGACGAGAATCATCCAGGACCTCATTGATAGAGGCTGAACGATGATCCAGCCACAAGAGCTGCAATGCGCCTGGACTTGGTATGGCTGCCTAACTGATCTGCGTGCTCTAAGACTAAGGAATGTCAGGAGTGCGCCTAGTATTGGGTAGTGAGTCGTTATATTGGAACCGCCAAGGAGGTCTTGTCCAAGTGTTCCATAACTGATATCGGCAACATCTGTATACGTCCTCGGAAAACGCTCGCCGTCACAATATAACACAGCAACCCTGGCTACTAGTATGCCCCAGCAGATGGCGAGGTTATGCGAGCTGCGGGCACTGGGCAAGGTCTATTGAGCAAGGCCTATTGAGTTTTGATATGCGTGAGTTCGTCTGCTGCATCCCTGCAAATGTGCAAATGGATCAATACATAATCATAGATCGAAGCTCACCGAAGTATCAGAAGGACTAGCAGAGTGCGTCCGGCACATTATTTGAGGCCTTCAATAACATTATGTCACAGAACACGAAGATGGCATCTGTTTCGTGATGCAAGCACATGCGGCTCTCCCCTATACACTACCTGTGTATAAAAGCCAACGTACTTGTTTTTGATTGAGACAACACTATCAAGTTTCAGCCATGAAATTCACTTCACTCATCACTATGATCACTGCCGCAGCGATGGCTGGCGTAGCTATCGCGTCCGACGACCTGACGATAACGCCCGGTGGCCTACCCTGCACCAAACCTGGTAAGCACTTTTGTGGCCTACGTGCAGACCTTAGACCACATGCTGATGGCTATCCACTGATCCAGTGGGGTGCGCAACCATCAAAGGTTACAACAACGGCAACGATTTCGGGTATTTCTGTCAAAATGGCAAGATTATATACTACGAGGCATGCTTGGGCAACACTAAATGCCATATATTCAATGGGAATAACTTCAAATGCTCTTGAGCGCTGAGCCTTGTCAAAGGCTTGCTCGACTGCACAGTGTCTGAGTGAGCCTGTCCTTTTTCGTTGTCTCCTGAATCTGAGTGCTGATGTGCTTGCTTTCACCAGTGCATGGGACAATTAGCATGATACGTGCAGGAGGGCTGTCAATGGGGTTCTGGAGTTAATTGAATCCGGTCATGATCATTGTCCGAAGTATCGAGAAGATAGGTTTTGTAAGGTCAAATATGTAAAACGCAACTTTGACCGCATTATGGCTATCCACGTGGCACGCACTCTGAAGTTAAACTCTACCAAGACTCTACGGTTAAAGTCAAATGAAACCATTGTCAAAGCCCTCGATGCTGTATCCTCCCAAACTGCCTCAGCTTTCCCATCTTTCCCCTCTCAACACCACTCACATCATAGTCTACTCCAGGTCCGAACCCTCCTTTCAGACGGAATACAAGTCCCTCCAGAAAGCGGCAACTTGCGTGATGCGGTTGCTTCACCCACCGCAACCGCTGGTCTGACTACTAGTAAGCTTTAGTGGGTGACGAGGTCATGCGGGCACCGGGCAGGCCTATCGAGTGTTTTTATGCGTATGGTCGGTGAGGGCCCCTGCCGCATCTGAAAATTGGGTGAATAAATCATCATAATAAACCGAACTCGCGGAGGGTGTCCGGCACATTATTTGAGGCCTTCAAAGGCCTTTGATTTCACAGAGCGTGAGCTGGCATCTGTTTCGTGCTGTATGGCTACCCTTACACTACCTGTGTATAAAAGCCAATGTACCAGCTTCTGAATCAGACAACACTATCAAGTTTTAACGATGAAACTCACTTCACTCACCACCATGATCATATATGCCGCAGCAATGGCTGGCGTAGCTATCGCATCCGAAGACCTGACGATAACACCCCAGAACTTACCCTGCGACCAACCTGGTGAGCACTTTTGCGGTCGTGCAGACCGTAGACCACATGGTTATGACGAATCCACGATGAAGTGGGGTGCTCGACGGGCCTGAAAGGGTTCAACAATGGCAACGATTTCGGGTATTTCTGTGGAACTGCGGGCAAAATTGTATTCTATGAGGCATGCTCGTGCAAAGATTGCTGTGAGGTGGATGGGGGAGACTTCATGTGTGGATGAGCTCGGCGTGCTCCTAGGTGAGCCAATCATTTCTCGTGGTCTTCTGAGCCCGAGTGCTGATATGTGATGGCAGGGACAGGACAGGCGTCGAAAGACAGTGATGGTTCATTTGCGATCACGGAATCGTCGGAATGCCATGATCATCATGATAGACGTAGTGTACACAATTGCGATGAGGCGCACATATTTGAAATCTTCATCTTCACAGGCTTCTCAGCGAATTGTCAAGGACAGCTGTAGATATTCTTCAGTGAAACTCACCATGGCAAGCGACATTCGATATCCTTCTACCCGCAACTTGTCAAAGGGGCTCGAAGATTGAAGCGCTTTATTCACTTGGTGGAACACACATGAAATGCAGAAGGCGCAATTTTTTTTGTTGACGGCCTGTCCAGCTCTTCCCAATTTTTTTTTGTGAATCATGATGCATGAATGTCCAAAGCCATAATGACGAGCGCTAGAGCCTAGTAGGCGCGGCGCCAGCCTATGCGTGCGACAACTGCGTGGGAAATGTAGGTCTAGGACATTACATATTAGTCAGCTGAGTCTAGCTCGAACTTTGACTCTCCAGCGAATCGATTCTGAAACGTTGCACCCACTGGCATATCCACACAACAAGGTATATAAGTTTGGAAGTTATATCGATACACACTAGAGTTCTGGGTCACCGCGGGTGCACATATTGACCAAGTCTAATTTAGAGTACGACCTCATGATGAAGCACATCTGCTTCATGCATGATTATAAGTCGTACTCTCAGTCAGACTCTGGTTAAATCATAGGACCACATGTACAAGGCCCAACTGAACGCTGCGTCCTCCCATTAATCCCTTTATGTAAAAATCAAAATACATCTGGCATGCAGTCATGAATAATCGAACTCCACTCAATCCAAGACCGGCACAAACACCCATCTAAACGCCCTACGCAAGCGCACTTCCGAACGAACAATCATTGGGCCGGTCTTTCATCAGCATGGCGACGATATTGAATCACCATGCCTTTTGCGCATGAGCTCCTGGACGGAACCGGGTTCTCTCCTGAAAACGTTGGCTCGCGAAAAGCAACTGCCTCATCTTCTCCATATTTGCCCCCTCGATATCGATACTACTCATACCATGAAATCCCTGGTGCCTCATTTTCTACTCCGGCTCTGAAGTCTCCTCCGGGTGAGCTTCCGGGCGGAACCCAAGCCCCTTAGAAAGCGGAAACTTGCGTAATACGGTTACCTCACCTTCCCAATATACCACCGCAACGAGGTCATGCAGGCACCGGGCAGGCCTATCAGATCTCGTCACAAGCATGTCCCACTCTTTCCACAATTCGCTTGGTTATCGAGTTTTGATATGTTATGTTCGGTGAGTGCGCCTACCGCATCAATGCAAATGTAATCGGGTGAATAAATCATCTTCATAGACCGAACTCGCGGAGTGTGCCCGGCACATTATTTGAGGCCTTCAAAGACCTTCAAGAAAATTATTTCACAGAGCGCGAGCCGGCATCTCTTTCTGATGCAATAACATGCAGATATGGACACCCCCCTAGGCTGCCTGTGTATAAAAGCCAGCTTACCAGCTTCAGAAACACCATCAAGTTTCAGCGATGAAATTCACTTCACTCACCACCATGATTATATCTGCCGCAGCGATGGCTGGTGTAGCTATCGCATCCGATGACCTGGTGTTAACACCCCAGAACATGCCCTGCTACAAGCCTGGTGAGCACTTTGCACTTTTGCGGCCTACGAGATCACATGCTAATGGCTATCCACCGATGAAGTGGGGTGCTCAACAAGCCTCAAAGGTTACAACGACGGCAACGATTTTGGGTATTTCTGTGTCAATGGAAAAATTGCCACTTATGGGCCATGCTCATGCAAACATTGCTGCACGTACGACCAGTATAACTTCAGTTGTTGATGGGCCTTAATGCTTGCTCAACTCCACGATGTCTGAGTGAGCCTCTCCTTTCTCGTTGTTTTCCGAGTCCGAGTGCTGATGTGCTAGTGCATGGGACAATTAGCATGATACGTGCGGGAGGGCGGGAATGAGTGCTGTCAATAATATGGTCATATCTCGTTGTTCAAGGAATTGTAGGCATTGTAACGTCGAATAATACAGGCAATTGACGAGGGCCGCTCTCGATGTCGACAATTCACTTGCTAGATGTTGGGGGCACTGCATTGTATAGCACTTCTAGTCTTTTCCAACCTCTGATTGAACGTTGTATGTTCAACTTTAATCCGCGTCCGCGTGCCCACAACGAAAATATTTGCAATTGGGTGTGAGGTCTCTTGGCATGGATCTGACTCGACCAGGGCATGATATATAACATATGGCGTGGGTGCGTCAAGGGCTCCCTCATAGTCCCTAACCTCATGTCGATCATCAGACTCGACAGATAACAGAGGAGGTACATGTCATCCGCTTTATGCTTGAAGGTTCGGATCTGAATTTTAGCTGCTTGTTTTTTGTCCACCCCTCTGCGTGACTAGTTCCAGTAGGCGGCCATGGTATGTCTTGATTGTAATTTCCCATGGCGGCAGCGCAAACATTTCATCTGTTTAATACTGTCCTCTTGATCGAGGGCAAATGTTGAATAAAAGAGTTGTCAACAACGGGATGTCGGGAAGACTGAGTTTAACGTCTTACCACTAATCAGCTGCAGGGGGGTTTTTCACCAGCAAGTTCCTGCCTGAACGTTTTGTGCTAGCGAACGTCGCTAGGCAGACCCCTTCGGGATATCCATACAGCGAGATGAGTTTGGAAGATAAACATCAGGGTCCTGGATCACCGGGTGCATGTCTAACGTACAGTGTATCTTACGGTGTGATTCTGAAGCTTTGCCCTGGCATGCATCACGCGGTACGAAACACTATGTTAGACTCCACGGCCGTAAAACCATAAGACCACAAAGCCCCAGCTCAACCCCGACTCCTTCCATAAATTCATTTATGTACGTAGAAATCGAAATACATCTGCATACACATGAAAGTCAAAAACAACTCTGCTCAATCCAAGACAGGCACAAACACCCATCCAAACGCCCTGACCTCATTCCCCTTTGTCCCCAAATACCTCTCCGTCTCATAAAGCCAATTCACACTCCCGGCAATACAATCCCGCAACCCTCTCACATACCGCCTCGTATCATCATTCATCACAGCTGGATCCACACACGCAGCGAACAAACGCTCGGTAACCAAGAACGCATCCGCGCTCTGCTTGACGAGCGTGCCCACATATGCAAGCGCGCTCCCGAACGAACAATTCCGGTCTTTGATTAGTACGGGGACGATATTGAGTCGCGAACTTGGAGTCATGCCTTTTGCGCATGAGACAGCATCCTAGATAGATATAACAGACGTCAAGGTACAGTCTGATGCAAAGCACGCGAAAAAACCTACCTCAGACCACGCTATAATATCACAAGCGTGGTCTGTCAACTGCTTCAATATAGGATGCGAGGATGCCCGTTCAGGGACGTTTAATCCCCCTGCATATTCGATCAAGTGAAACACCATCCTCAGACCTGACGCGTTTCTTCGAAGGTCGATATAAGTCTCGAGATCCGGGATGCACGTCGAATCGAGCGAATTTAAACGCCGCCTTGCATCGTGGTATGCGCGCATGGATCGGTGAAAACGCATGTACCATGCTGGGCTTTTGTATGCGACGCGACTAAGTCGGTCGGATAGCCTTCAAGCGCGTCATGTCAGCCAAATCAAACACCAGAGACATTACTCACAGATCAAAAACTTCATTCTCACCATCACCATCACAACAACCCAACCCAACCCGTTCCTGCTCCTGCTCAAACACCAATAAACTTAAAAAATCCACCGCCAACCTCAACTGAGTCAAATCCGCTCCCGGATAACACAGCGCAGCCCACAACCCAACCTTGATTCCTTTCCACCCGAGCCCCAAGTTTAATCCTGCATCGCGCAACCATGCCTCGCTCGCTTGAGACGCAGACCTACAATGCCGATTTGCGCGTAGTTCAAAGGACGTGCATGACGAAAGGAGGTCGGGGAGCTGGACGCTCACTGTGTGCGACTCGGAACAGGCCGAGGGAGTTGATGATGACATCGCGTTGTGGGTCCTTGTTGAACGACAGGATGAAGCACCGCATGACCGCGAACGTTGATATTGAAAAGGAGCGACGGGCACGGGAATACGACGTAATGATCCGACCTGAGCGCTTGCTTATATCAGACGGACAATAGGCGCGGTCACGGTATCCGTTCGTCGGCATGGCATAAGGCAGGTGACTAGCTATGGAATGGAACGTATGAGGAGAAAACCATTGTTCTCCCCTGGAAGGCAGCAGGCTTATACGCTCACAAGGTACTCACTCCATTGTCCAACCTCACAAACTCGAATTTAAACACGTCCAGGCTACGTGATTGATGCAGTTGCAGCACACGCATCTAGCAGTGTGCTTGGCAGCCGTCTTTCAAATACGTTCAGATCTCCCCTTAAGTACCAAGCCTTGCAGTGGTAAGAACTTCACGGACGCGATCTCAGCCAACCTTCCCAAAAACCCTCCCAATATCCTTCTCAACCCTTCCAACACCAACAACCACCTCAACCAACAGACCGAAATCAACCACACAAAGCTCGAAATCAGCACGCAAATACCTAGGCGCAAAATCTGAGCTGCGTTTAGTTCCATGGCGTTCTGCAAAGATGAACCGGCATCTGCGGAGGTGGGTAGAGACCCACCGGTTTCTCGTCGTGATTGATACTGTTGACGAGCAACATTAGCTAGAGGAGCTGCGTGTCGAAGACTCGAAACTCAGCGTGATGCAGGTACAGGCAATCCCTGCTAACTAAACCAACAGATCGTGTCAAGTGTAGTGAGTTCGTGCAAACGACAGAGGAAACCCGACACCCATACGGTAGTATTAAAGGAGCTCGTTCCTGTCCATTCATCGTTCAGACTCAGTCATATTTGGGACATTTCAGCTGGAGGACGATGGGAAAGCGTTTGTGTTTAAACCTCGCTAGGCATTGCGGAGCGCTGTGGAATTATATTCTAGTCTTGCATATCCGAATGCAATAATTTGTTATGCGTTCACTTGGCTTCCTCCTCACTCGACTTGCACTGTCCGACAGAGGCACGTGTGTCTCAGACGCCTGCGCTTCCCTTGCTATCCACAAAAGAGCAGTCTTGCTCGTTATAGACGCGCTCCAGTCTGATTTCATCGCAGAACACCGGCCATAATCCGCCTCCCCTTTCCACCAGAACATCCTGACCCTGTCACGCGAATTGACTGCCGCTATCCTCGCAGATCATTTGTATTTAATGCGTACTCAGACCCACCGACGATGACTCTTCAGCGACTCAAAGGCCTTACCACGGAGTGATGAGCGGTATCGAATGTTACTGCGCAGTTCGTAACTCACTTGTCCCTCTGATCATACCGTATGACTTTCTGTCAGCGCGACTAGCGCTATGCACCCAATTATGTGGAGTCCCGATATCGATGTATCGTAGATTGTCTAAAAAGAAATGCAGGTTTCCACCTCAGATCAAGTGTATCAACGACATCATGATGCAGCATGATGAACACGTTACATCGCGCAATCTTCATTCTCCATTCCGGCAGCGAAAGTACGAAGTATGTATGAGCGCTAGCGCTTTGAATATGTACTATGCAGTGCCCGCACGTGCCATAGACGTGCTGTAGCGCCTGAACACTTTAAGCGCTGAACGTCAAGCTGTTACTACCACTGTTCTCCAAAGCTGTGAACCACTGCCAGGATCGCATTGTTGGTAGGGGTGCGTAGCTCCGAATCCTTTACATGGCCATTGACCACTGGCATTAATCACAGTTTATGTTGAACCCACAGGTGTAGACATCAAAACCTGGATCACTAGAACCGTGCCACATTATCACTACAGGTGTGCACCAGCCAGCCCACACACTTGGGACCTTGGTCAGAGATTTATGTGAGACCCATAGGTTATCCCATTGAATGAGCAACGAACCATGGCCCAAGGCAATCCCAGTCGCAAGAAGCGTTTTTCTTTTTTCGGGATAACTCGTCCAGAAGCTCACCAGGTTCGCTTATTTACATTCCGTCGCCTTCGCATCTGATATCCCTGCAGTCTGATCCTTCATTGCCCGGTCAATCCCGCGGAGGACGTTTCGCATCATTTAGCAGCAAAGCCAAAGATCTTGTCACTCGACGTGCTGGACAACCCAAACCCTTTCAAGGGAATTCTCCCCCGGCAGATGCGACAGAGGTGTGTAAGGTCTTTCGTCAGTGGCGGTATTTTTAAAAACTGTCCGACGCAGAACTCTGTGCAGCTCACGGTACCCGAAGAGGGAGCCAACGAGATTCCGAACGTGAGCACTAACCATCCTAGTGTATCGCTCAAAGACCCCCCCTCTGATGGGAATCATAATGTGAGTGGGCGGTCCTTGAGCGAGGCCTTTCATTTATCCGATTCATCACCATCAGGTGTCTACTTCAGATCAACATGCTCAACTACAGTCCGACAAGCTCCCAACGACAGACCAGTCGATACACGAAGGTCAGACAGTCTATGGCGCCGAATTGAATGTACGTGCCATAAAGTCATCCCCCACCCTGTCCGTAACACAGAATATTCCATGATCAGGACTCCAAAACCAAGGTGACTAACAAGCCTGACTCGGACGAGGTAGATGCAGCTCGCCGGCATGCTAGAGAGGCCGTTTCTGGGTTAAACCCTGTTTTCGGGCCTATACAAGCTGTGGCGTCGGGTACCAACGATGCAGGAGACCTAGTTGCTGCAGTTGACTACATCACCCCGTTACTCGGAACAATTTCCAAGTTTAATTCCATTGTTGGCACGATTACCGAGGTATGGAATTCTTATCATGCTGCAATTGTGTCAGTCATGATGCAGCACAGATCCATCCATACGCGAAGGCAGCGTGGGGTGTCTTGTCGGTTGTGCCTAAGGTATGTGTACCAATGTTTGTGGTGCATGCCTTACTAACATACTATTCTTGCAGACCATCATCTCTCAGACGACTCGCGACGAGTCTCTCCGGCGACTCCTTTCAAAAATGGATGAAGTATATATGTTTCTCACAGAGACAGACCTGGAGAACATCAAAACAATGACACCCGTCGTCACGAAGATATGTCAGCAGACGCTCGAGTGTTCCTATTTCATTCGCGATTACTCCAAGAGCAAGAATTTCTGTGAGTCGACAAACAACATGTGGTCGTCAGGGAGCTCACATAAACTGTTTTGGTAGGGACGAGGCTAGGCAGAAATATCGTATCGGAAACCGATGAGACAGTAAAGAGATACAACACCGTTTTTGATGACCTCATGCAGCAGTTTCGTGATGGGGCAGTACGAGACACAGTGGTAGTTGTACACCGAATGCTGGAAGGAATCCAGGAGCTGAGTGAGTGCTCCACGAGGCGCAATCTTGATGGTATCTGACATCATTGTTTCAAGTCGAGGGCACGGACCTGAGTGGGATGGAATGTGCAAAAGGAGCAGGATTGGACACGAGAAAGAAGTGTTTGCCGGGAACGCGGGAGGAAATCCTGGACGAGATCACGACTTGGATCAACAACACTGAAGATGACGTTCCTCGTATATTCTGGCTGCACGGTAATGCAGGCACGGGAAAATCGTACATTGCCCACACGATTGCAGATCGTTTCCGAGAGCTCGGACGCCTGGGATCCTGCTATTGCTTCGACCGTACTCAAGCGGCCCGACGACGTCATGAGAAGGTTTTTACCACAATCGCACGAGGTCTCGCTGACTGTAACGAGCAAATGCGACGCACGTTAGCAAATGCTGTCCATCATGACAATTCGCTTGCGAATACACCAGACATCATGCAGCAGTGGAAAGAGCTGATCATGAAGCCGTCGTCGAAGCTTTCGGAGGCGATGGTGGGACCTACTTTGATTGTCATCGAGGCATTGGATGAGAGTGGCGATGATAATACACGACAACATCTTCTTCGAATTCTGGCTGGCAAATCGGACGATGATAAGACCCACATCAACAACCTCCCTTGCAACTTCCGGATTCTTGTTACATCACGACCTTTGCCGGACATCGACAACGCGTTAAACGGTGTCAAGCATGTGCTACATAAGTCCATGGATAGTATTCCGTTTGCAACAACTGAACGTGACATCCTGCACTACGTCACCAATGAACTCTCACATGTACGTGGCGTCCACGGCGATGAATTTTTGACATCCCTCGCGCGCGAATCTGGCGGACTGTTTGAATGGGCGCGTCTAGCATGTGCATATATCAAGGGAGATAACGAGCCTGGGCTAACTCCGCCCGAACGTTTCGAGGCCATCATCAGCCATAAGAATGACGATCACGTTCCACTTCTCGACCAGATGTACGAGTTCACATTGAGATCAGTGTTTCCCCAGAACCAGCGGCAGCGCGAGAAGCGTCTCGCCCGGTTTTGTTCTGTGATGGCACAGGTACTAGGAACACTGGAGCCACTCCCCCTTGCTTCATTACGCTCAATGAAGAGATATTTTCCCGAGGATAACTTGGACGTCGTTACTGCAATTGTAAAACCCATGGCTGCTCTTCTTAGCGGCACCAACGATCCTTCTTCCGTCGTCCGTCCACTTCATGCATCCTTTACCGATTTTCTCACAGATAAAAAGCGGAGCGGCGAGTTCTTCGTTGACACGTCTGGTGCTCACAAGGATCTTGCGTTTGCGTCCCTTGCAGTCATGGAGCACGACCTACGATTCAACATGTGCCAACTGCCCAGTTCTTACCTCCCTGATTCCAATATCTCCGACCTGGATGAACGAGTCAAACAGCACATCTCCCCCGAGCTGTCCTATTCCTGTCGATTCTGGACCGATCATCTGCGAAAGGCAGTATTTAACTTGCGCCTCAGCGAGGCGGTTCGAGCTTTCTTTAACCACAAGCGGTTACTCTTCTGGTTTGAAGCGCTGAGTCTACTCAAGATGGTCAACACAACCGCTGGCTCGCTGTCATCTGTGATCGAGTGGCTCGAGGTTGGTGCATGAGCCCTTGGTTTCTACACAGTTGTTCTAACGTGAACCAGCCCCACCCCGTAGAATGCAAAGACATCTCAGACGATGCTGCAGATGCCCAGAGATTCATTCGCATGTTCGGCCTTCCCATTTCCTTCAGCACCCCCCATTTATATGTATCTGCGCTGCCATTTTCACCAAGGGAGTCACGCATCTTCACGAAGTTTGCAAATGCATTTCCTTCAGTGTTGCAAATCGTTTCTGGCCACAATGTATCCTGGCCGGTGATTCAGCAGGTGATGCGTGCGGATTCTGCTATGGCTGACGAGCTGCTGCATCCACCACTCGTGCAACATGGTTTCATCTGCTCTGCTGCATTCACGCTGGATGGCAAGCGCATCTTGTCGGGGTCACGCGACAACACCATTTGCTTGTGGGATGCCGATACTGGTGAGCTGCTCCGGCCACCTCTCAAGGGACCTAAGAATGATGTTGCCATCACCTCTGTTGTGTTCTCGCCGGATGGCAAGCCTGCCGTGTGGGGGTTATACAACAACATGATTATGTTGTGGAATTCTGAGACTGGCGAGTTACTCCAGCCACCTCTCAAGGGACACAGAGATTTGATCATATCTGTTGTATTCTCGCCGGATGGACAGTACATCGCGTCCGGGTCACGGGATAAGACCATTTGCTTGTGGGACGCCGAGACTGGGAAGTTGCTGAGCCCACCTCTTGTTGGACATAAGGAGGCCGTCCGGTCTGTTGCATTCTCTCCAAATGGCAAGCACGTGGTTTCGGGGTCAGCCGATAAGACCATTCGCCTATGGGATGCAGAGACTGGCAAGTTGCTAATCCCTCCTCTTGTGGGGCATAAGGATGTTGTCATGTCTGTTGCATTCTCTCCAAATGGCAAGCACATTGTGTCGGGGTCAGGTGATAGGACCATTCGCTTATGGGATGCAGAGACTGGCGAGAAGCTGCGGCCACCTCTCCAGGGACATGAGAAGGATGTCACGTCTGTTGCATTCTCTCCAGCTGGTAAGTGCATTGTCTCGGGGTCATGCGACAATACCATTCGGTTGTGGGATTCCGAGACTGGCCAGCCGCTCCAGATTCTCAAAGGACACAAGTGTCCTGTCACCTCTGTTGCGTTCTCCCCTGATGGCCAGCGCATCATGTCGCTGTCATATGACAACACCATGAGGCTGTGGGATGTCAAGACTGCTGAGAAGCTGCAGCCACACCTCATACGTTTCTCCCTCCACCCGGGACACTCTCTTGTTGATCCTGCCATACTTCTCGACGAAATCACTGCTCCAACACAACGCACATCGGCAGTCCCAGTGAGCATTCGGGATGACAGATGGGCTGTGACTGGACCGAAGGACAGGCTTTTGTTTTGGGTCCCACCAACCTATAATCCTTGGTGGTGCCCCCCGGGGATGCAGTGGATTGTCCCAGCGCCCAATCATCTGGATCTTAGTCTTATGGCTCACGGATTATCATGGGAGTCTTGTTGTAGAACACACGCATATGCCTGATGTACGAATAAGCACAAATTTCACTGTACGGTGATTACAACCCTTGACAAGCATTTTTTCATTGTAGCTTCTCTGAGAAACGGATGTTTGGCAAGCATGCGAGTCTTCTATGTTTTTAATTGTCGTGATAGAGCGATGATGCACAGAGTTGTTGTCTGCCAAAGGGAAGCACGCGTATTCTGTATTGATGCATAGCTTAAAGTATTGGCCCATCTGCATTGAATCAGGACGGTCACCGTGAGATACGGATCGATGGTATAGAGCAGAGAACACTTACAACTTTTGCAAGAATACTATTTGCCCACTTGTTCCTCGTATTTTCCTAATATTGTTTGTGCACTTGAATGTTATCATTTGGTGTCCAGGGTTCATACCGAAATGATGACGCACGCAGCTAGGCGCGAGGCACAGAAGTTTGTGATAATGCCCAGGTGTCCTTAGAACACCCCCGCAGGTGGATGTTGATGACCAGATTACCATCTGGCAGCAGATGTTGGATCTAAGCAGTCGCAGCGGATGCTCTCGATTGCACTGAGGGCCCGGGAGCTACAAGGACATGTAATAATTGTAACGACAATCTCCTCCAAAGGTAAATAAAAATAATTACAGCCTAAGGCTACAGTGATAAGAACTTGATGATTCACGCAATAGGACTCGTAACCGGTTAATAACCCCGAGAAAAGTCATGTTTAACGTATCGTCTTGAAAACGGAGGAGAGGAGCCCATTCGAACATTCACGATTGCTGTTCTGAGCGTGTCGGTCCCTAAGCACAGAGATGTTACAAAATTAAAACCATCATGTCATGTATACCGGAATTTTGGAAAGTCCCATCCGTCCCGATACACTCAAGTCCCAACTAATCCAGACGTACCAAATTCACAGCGGGCGGACAATAAATAGCTGGTATAGTTTACACTTAAGATCATTAGATCATCTTGAGCCTAGCCCTTGGCAAGGATTCAACAGTCTGGAATAGCTCTATTGCATCATCCCACCCCTCGAGACCCAGCCCTAGCATACCCGGAACTATCCAGGTCAGTGACACTCCAACATCCTTGCAAGCCTCCGCGACACTAGCGAACGGCTCGTTCGTAGTCGTAAACGCCAAATAGGTCTCGTGCTTGAGAGCTATGGCAAGATGTACCAGGTTTTGTGCGTTCTCGGATGAGATGTATGCAAAAAAACGATCTGAAGGAGACAGCAAAGTTGCTGAAATGGCGAGCCGACGAAGGGTGCGCGGTAAAAATGGAAAGATGTTTGAACTCGTCGGAGATACGTAAATGAATGTTTCGAGAGCAGGGCAACATTCCAGTGACCGGCATGGATCAAGTCTGTGTATCATCAAAAATCGAAGACGGTCGCCGGTCGAGTCAAATGTCAGTAAAGGCGTGATATCTGGTGGCGGGAGACTTTGAAGGTGACTTGGGATGATGACAAGCTTCCGTAGGGTCTGCCCGCTGTGTGCATCCTCGTCAGGTCCACGAAGAAGGCCAATGACGCCTGGGACCGACAAGTAGCTGCACTGCAAGATGAGGCTGCGAAGTTTTCTAAGCGGGGTAGGAAGTGACTGGTCCGATGGCCATGTCTCAAAATACATTATCTCCAAGGTTTCCAGGAACGCCGCAGCGCACCCTAGAGCATGAAGGATTGACTTCCCACTGTGCCCCACACTTCCAACCAGCTTAAGAGAGCGCAACGACGTGAGTTCAAAGCGACTAACTTCAGCCGGCAATGAATGGCCAAATATCTTATTCATGGTGCCATAAATTTCCACTTTTGGCATCTGCGGCATTGAACGAAAGCAACCCTCTAAGGCAGCACAAAAATCAGTGCGGCCCAGTGGCTGCATCGGACCGCCTGCGTCCATTGTGAAGATTACAACAACGTGCGAATAGGAACCAAATTGCCGCAGTATTGAACACAGCTGGAGAATGCTCTCATCCAGCCATGGGACGATGATGGTGTGGAACATGATTTCGCGGGTGAAAGTGCACCAAGTTCGGCAGACGAACGCAAACCGAAGGAATGCACGAAGATCATGTCGGTACTGTTGCCATGATCTACTTGTGAATGCCTGTCTGGGGAGCAGAGATGGAAAAGAAGAGGTGGGCGAAATATGTTGTAGAATTGATGGTATGAGCTCGGGAGGGATGTGCACTGTTGGCGACCCGTGACGGTTATCAGTACCAAGGGACATGTTATAATGCTAGAGCGGGACGATTGCAGTAGTGCTTGCTACGAGCCCTGTTGCCCGTCGTTTTGGTAAAATACGAGACGCTCGGCGAGTCACACCCGATGATCGATATCCAACGAAGATTATGTATCATCCAAGATGTGATGCACCAAGATGCGAGTCGAGTGTGAGACGCCAAAAGACATCAACTACATACTCCCACACGATGACATGCTGTGTTTTGATCCAAATGATTGCTGCGAACCAGTCAGCGCCCTTTGTGGCAAAATAACGCACGGTGAGTCACGTACATCTTAATACCCCACAAAGATTCAGATTATTCCCTTGATGCTTAGGCTGAAGATCATGCAGCAGTCCGAGGGCAAATGCCAACATATTAGATGAGTCCCTCACACCGGGACCTAATAGGTGCCAGCTTCCATTCGCGGAAGATCTCTTGAAGGAGGTATAGTATTGACGTTGAGTCGTCAACCAGAGAACGAATCACCGATCCCAAGGTCTGGGTACTAAGTCAACCTATTGTAGACAATCTTGTTCGAAAGGGCGGACTGAAGCCGCGCACAAACTTGCATTAAATCACATGCAAGTTCACACGCAAAATCCCAGGCCGAATCACTGCCGTATCATCTGATCATTGTGCCAACGTTAACGACAATTTGACTTTGCGAACCCTCATGACTCTAGGTCTTCGATCTCACCAGGATTTCTTCGATCTTGGTTTATTTGAAGGGATGACACCTGCAATACCATGGAAATATTAGGACCTTTCGAACACGATTGGTAACAGGGTTGGCGTTAGCATGAATCGAGGCATTCTCTGCACTGAGTGCAATCGACACGATAAAATATCTCGCCCATTAGCTGTTCAGAGCCAGAAGGGCCTAGGAACGAGTGGTGAAAGCGTCTTCTAAGAAGTGTTCGAGGGGGAGTTCCCTGCCTTACGTTGACGTTGTATCGGACAGAAAGTCCAGTGGTAATGTGGAGATATAGGCCGCCACGGACAGGATGTATTTGCTAGGGGATCTGCAATGTACGTTTCCCTTTTTTCAAGGAAGTTCAGCATAGTGACTTTCATCCAGCATGATGATATAGGTCAGTTGAGATAAAGAGCGGAATCGAGGGATCATCAATAACGCAAACGACAGATCGATCGCGAATTCGACAGCACCGGCTCATCATAATGCACAAAAATGCGTGATTAAGCGTTGTACTGGCCAGTGATAGTGGCTAGATAACTGGTTCTTGGAGAATAGGCTGAACCGCGGTGAGGATCTGTACAAATCATAGTTAAAATGCAAGGACTGATTTCGCAGCGTTTTTGCTTGACATACCCTGACCTCAGCGGTATGGTTGTTGTACCGGGAGTTTAACAGATGAGTGACCTCGCTAATGGCTCGCAGATTTTTTGTCATGTTCGGCGATGGGGGTCAAAGACAGCACCGAAGCAAACACACTCTGAACATGCAGGAAAGTGCATAAGTAGCCTCCAGTATCATGCTAGGCCGGGGAATCATCAGTGATCAGCCATTGATTGTTCTCATGATCACTCCATACGCAGGAAATACTTGAGCATGAATTGGGGACAAAATAAAATTGAAAGGGAAATTAGACTTGAGTTGACGAAAAGTTGACGAGAGGAGGACATAAGCAGAACGTGTACCACACGATTGGCGCGACCCTTCGGAGGAAAAGAATCCCCCAGCAAGGCTATGCAATGTTCAAGCACAATCCGCACTGTCCGGATCACGAGCGAAGATCATTTCCACGTTCCATCAGCCGGGGCTTCCAGGGTCCAGAGGCAAAGAGAAGGATGATCAGAGAAGTCCGACTCGGAATTGACTCCATGATCGAGGTGCTAGTTTAGCTCCGTGATCGGCGCTTTGCCTTGTGGCGAACGCCCAATAGTCTAGCGGCATGACTAGAGCTCAGGGATATGTTGCGCCAACCCTGCCAAGTATTTTTACCCCCTTCAAGCTTGTGCTTCTGTTTTCGGACCAAGTAGGTCATCAAATAATCAAACAGAAGTGGTATCTTGCTATGCTGTGCTGTGAAGTGAACTTAACACTGGTTATGGCCGGCAGCAGTTTACTTGCGTTAGTTTTGTTGCTTAACGTCACCCAGTGCGCCATGGAGGAAGCTCCGTTAAAGCCAATTGAGTCAAGATAATTGAGATGTGATGTCGTCTAAGTGCGTACGGTTCTGAAACAGAAAACATGAATGACTAGGTATACAGTGTATAGTAGTGAAGGCAAGATCAGGAATACAGTAGCGCTGTATGAAACCAAAGCCAAAGAACACCAACACCCAATCAGAAAAAAGAAATTTCCGAGCCTTGATAATGTTATATCACCAAATGTCCTACGGACGAGAAAAAGTTACATTGCTAGCTGTGGTTCGGCTGTATACCCTCCAAAGCCCGGGTGGATGCCTGGTATTCCGTGATTGTAAACCTCTGCGACACCGTTCATGTGTGGTCCCTCTGGCCAGGAGAACCTTTGAAATCGATTAGTCAAGTCGCAGAGAAGTGCAAACAAGAAACATACCCTGGCATCATCATGTTGCTCCACCAGACATCGTTGAGCGCATGCATAGCTGCCAGTGTCCCACTCTCCGAGAGCACATCTGCCATCCCAACATCTACATCGTTATCTAAAGTTCCATGGGTCGGCTGAGTGTGCGAGTAAGCAGCTTCGGACTGTATCATAGGAGTCGCGGAAGGAGGTGTGGCTGCCTGCGATGAAGTGCTCGAAGTGCCTCGGTTGAGAGTCATCTGCATGGAATCATTGTCATGACCTTGCTGCATGCCTGGCGCTGGTCCACCAGAGTATCTCGTTCCTGAGGATGACAACGAAGGTTGGGAAGCGAAGCCACGAGACTCGGGTTGACGAGAAACCTGGCTTTGAGGTGGAACGTGTTGAAGACGCCCACCAACAGCACCTCCACCTTTCCTGTGCCTCGTAAGAAGGCTGGCGAGGAATCGAGCATATAGACGTGGCGTGTGACGTTCATCAATGGCAAGATCTTGAAGCGTCGTGATCAGGCGGCCGATGAGTTCGAATATCTCATCCTCCATTTGACGGGTCAACAGCTGAGCAAACTCGGGACGCAGAAGCTAAGTGACGAGGTGAGAACGGCGCCACATTGGATACACAAGCTATTCACCTTGAGCATGAATGCAGAGGCGAAAGACGCAAAGACAAAGTGGCCTTAGAATATCATGAGACCAAGAGCGTCGCCCATTAGAATAGTATCTTACCATCAGGGGCAGAGCGCATGAGACCACTGGGTGCCAGCACTTCAATCATTTGCTTGATGACCACCTTTGCGGAGTCGAAGCACTATATGAAGTTCGGTAAGCTGGCTTGGGATACAAGAACACAGCAATACCGACCTTATCAAGAAAAACGTTGTCACTGGCCTCCATGCCTCGTTGGAAGGCGTGTTGAAATCCGAAAGAGTACATCACAAGACGTGAATAGCTGACCAAACTGGAGGCACATCAGCTGGCCTCACAGAAAATCGACACACAAAACTTACAAGGGGAGCAGAGTGCAGCGGAATAAACTTCCGGGATCTACGGAACCAGGAATGAGCACGTGTTAAACCATTGCCTTCTGGAATGAAATCGTACCTCCAGGGTCAGATTCCTCGTTAAAGCGCCTGGTCCATTCCTCAAAATAGTTCGTAAGCTGACGATCGTGTTCTAATGTAACCTGAAGGAAGTTGATGCTCTGCAAGGCCGCTTTAATTACAAAGCAGACACCGATAAAAGCGCACAAACCTTGTTCAAGCCGGTCGGCGCGTTCGGGTCTGAGAAGATATCATCGTGGAACCGGCCCACGATGCGAAGAAGCGTCGAGTAAGCACATAGGTGGATATCGAACTAATTGGTGCAATTGATCAGCACCCCAAAATGAGACGATATATTTAGAACGCACCTTATCTCTGTAGCGAGATTGTTTGTACCAGTCCGCAGAATGACGAGTGATATAGTCCTCCTTAATAGTCGAGGGCTTGCCAAACTGCGTAGCAGTCGATCTGTCGATATTGAAACATATCATCCACACGCGAGTGCGATTCAGCATTTCCCGCTCCTGGCGCTCCGTCTGCGGCTGTGTCGTAGAGACTTGATGCAAGTTCAAGTCTGTCGCAATCCTGAAGTGACGTCAGTAAGCTCCACATACTAAAGTAGACGTGTATGTATTGCATACCGCGCTGCAAGCCCTGTGTACAACCAGCTTCTGTCTTCCTCCCACCTACGAGCTGGGACAGCATAAATGCTCATAAGAATGTAAGCTTGACATAACTCGACGGATTTCCAGCCGTCAATGAGCGCATTGGCCGCAGAGTGCTTCGCAAAGTGCATAGCAACAGGATAGATCTCAGACTTCTCCTTGTAATACCGCGAAGAAATAGCGCAGACTGGGCGTCTCAAGTCAGGCGTTTATCACATAATGTCAAGATATTGGTTACGTACTAACGGTGAACAGGAACGGACACCTTTGGAAGATGGATTGAGATGTGTGTAACTTGGGATCGAGGAGACCAATGAATGGCTGTAAAACAGATAAGTCGTGGCTTCTAGCGATGGAAACATGTGCTTACATTGATTTGCTTCCAGAATCTGTGTTGGCAGACATGCATCAGCCGCAGGAGATCAAACAAATGTGTGGACTTACATATCGAATAACTTTTCGACGTCAGTGTTGTTCACGAGTCCATGTTGAACTATCTCCGGCGTATGCTGCTCCACCAACGTTTTGCGGATATTCAAGTTCGAAGCAGGACCTAACAGGTTGTGAGAAACAGCATGTATCGCCGTTTCGCGACAGCATCTTACCAGGCAAGAAATACTCCTTATTGGCCACACCCTGCAGCAATTACCGTCATAAACAGGGGCCGGCATCATGAAAAATAACCATTACTTACCACATTGTCATCATCGTCTTCAGGTTTGGTGTTACTGCCACCTGCGCCAGTGTTGCCACTCTGGCGTCCTCTACCTTTACCCTTGTCTTTATCCTTGTCTAAAGACAAGTTTGCAAGCAGTCCAATAGGCACAGCAGCATCGGGGAGCGTGTCCCTAACTTTCTCGACGTCCTCTTCTTCGACGGGACCCTCGTCGGCGTCGAGATCGTCATCCTCGGAATCATCCATGACAGCAGCAGTAGGGTTGCGCAAGTTACGAAGGAAGTTAGCATCGATAGGCGCAGCCATTCCCGGTGGCCTCAAACTAGCCTGCAGACGATCAAGCCAGTCAACAACGTTCATGTTGTCACTGTCAGACGGCGACGTCGCTGCTTTGTAGGACGCAACCGACAGCGGCGTCGCAAGGTAAGGGTTGTGCAACTGCTCGACAAAGGATGTCAGTGGACGATATCATGTATCATGACGAACGACCCACCTGTTTCAACAGTGACTCTATGATCTGGTCTTTGTGACGGATCTGAGCCAAGAGGTACTCTCGTTTGCTAACGCGGGGAGGGTTGTATGAGTAATGCGACATCGTAGACGACATAGTATCAGATGATGAAGACGACGAAGACGAATCAATAGATGAAGATCGCGAACGGGGCATGTGAAGAACAGCCAACGAACACAAAACAGGGGGGATGATTGATAACTAAAAACCATCGAGGTTTAAATAGGCACCAAGGCAAATGCGATGATCGACAACCCGAACGCCAGACTGGCACGGCTTGTGCTTGGTTCGAAGTATGAACGACGAAAAGAGAATAGCGGAAACGGAAACAGAAAGTGTCAAAATATTGACGGAATGAGATGTCCGAGAATGAAGAATATGGGAAGATGTCTCGAGGCCGGCACAGATCTCGAGATATGCTCGAGTTCACGGCTGTCGTATCCCATTTGACTTAGCGAAAAGGCCAGCCAATGCCGAGAAAAGCGTAACAAATATAGTCGATACAAAGACAAGCCCCGGTTCCAAAAAAAGAACCAAAAAAGAACCAAAAGTTACGACATCCGAAATGAAGGATGATCGTCACCTCAGAATCAGAAGAACGAGTCAGGGACCTACTTTGGCGCCGTCCTGGGTTTACGACCCTCTACGATGCATGGGTGCCCTCCGGTGGCACAACGCTTGCAAGTTTTAGCATCACCCGGAAAGTCGCATTTCATCTGTAATGTCAACCGGAGCCGAACGAAACAGTAAACCGATGTTAAAGATCGAACGAATAGGTACGGATCGATCAAATGAAGTCAGTCACAATCACAGAATATACGATCCATACCAAACCAGGAGTACGGTCCATTTCGGGTGGAAAAGCCAAATTCCGATAATCAAAGGGTCCAAGGTCGGCAACACGGCGCACCAATGTGCGGGGTATATTGCACATTTGGGTCGTGCCGAGTGGAGGATATTGAAGGGAGCGAACAGCGAAATAGGAGATGTATGATATGGAAGTCCGCAGGTGTGAAGAATGTACGAGCCAACACCGGAGGTTAAGGAATTTCAGTTGCAGGGGAAACGATAATGCCGTACGAGGGACCCACAACAGCCCCAGAAAGGAGAAGCGGCAGTCCAGAAGGAGGTCCGAAGTAGTAATGACACGAGTTTTCGTCGAGGCAGACATCGAGATATGTTCGGAACAGAGGTACGCCGGAGACAGCATGAATTCATGTCGAAATGCATCGTGTCATAGATTGCAAGGATATCGATTCATCATGGACAGGAGAAGAGAACGAGAATGTGGTAAGCAATCAGATCGTAGCACCGTGATGTATAGAAAGAAAGCACGGAAGAGGAAAATAACGTACCTTCAGACGTTTGCAATGTGTACACGCTCCAGTTCTGCAGCGGCATTCGTGAGAGTGCAGAATCGGAAAACGATGGAAGAGGTAGAAGATACGTAGTTGTAGTTGGCGAGGGAAGTATTGCCGAGCCGTAAATATGGAACGTGTGGGGCAAGACACGACAGACCCGGACGCGAATCAAGTCCATTAGGCAAGAAAAGGCGTCATCATTGTCGGTGCGTGTATTTTCACGAGCCAATTACCCCAGAACAGTGCAGACACACCGTGCGGAGAGGCGACAAAAGCGTGTAGAACGTGCGTATAGCCGGGTCGCACGACAAGAGGTTGTCAAACCGGTGGAATGACGAAATCGAGAAGCGGGGCACGGAATTAGAGGAAGTTAAAGCCAGCCAAGATATCGAATCGGCAGTGGAAGAAGGCGCGGTGACGTCGAGTCAGCGTCAAGAATTTAGCGTCGGTAACAAATGTAGCCGGAGCGCCAAGACAGAAAAAGTAGCCGGTGTCGGGAAGTCGGCACAGGAACATCGCCCAATAGCCGGTTCGGGTTGTGTGTCAATTGAACAAGGTTGGTTTGGAAGTTTTAGCAGTAGGGTATCCGCAGCGATCAGAAATCGAAGGGCCAAGCCATACGTTGCGCAAGTAGAATAAGTGGAGATAAAGAGTAGCCAAGAGTTGAAAAAAGGAAGATTTACCATCACAGAACATAGCCATCCGCACCAAGGAGTAGGAACGCCAATGAAAAAGGAACAAAAAAGCAACAAAAAAGGGGAAGAACGATTAAACGTGGAAGTGCACAAGTCGAAGCACATCCGACCAGCGCGCATCGCAGACCGGAATGGAAAAAAAAAGAAAGACAGTGCCATCACGAACCAATGATTTGAGTAAGCGGAAGGAGCACACAATTGACAGGTGCCAGTATGCATGTAGAATGCAAGCAAATGAAGCCAACATTCCAGGTGACGCGACGTCAGCGGAAATTGTGTGTGACGAAGAAAAACGCAACCAGAACCAGAAACAGGATCATGATATAAGGATAGAGCACAGCGCAGACGGAAAGCAAGGTTCCATCCAGCATACAAGATCATGCGTGCATCAAAATCATATGCACGTCCAAGGTTAGTCCAATTGTTTTGGCCGCAGTAACACCGTTAAAGAGTCACCAGAAACATACATTCGGTTCCAATGTCGATCGAGTTGGTTAGTATCGGGGCCATCAATTGACATAACCAGTAGCAGTCGCCATCCAAGCCAGCAGTATCGAGCGTGCGCGAGATCAGGACAGGGACATCGCGCCGACACAAGCGAGTTTGGTGACCACACAAGCGCCACCGAACCAAACCATTTGCAGAAACACGACCCCCAAAACGACGCGTCCACGAAGCAGGAGAGGAAATAAAAAAGGAAGAAAAACGTACAATACACAGCCCGATCAGCACACTATTCCCGATTCGATAAAAGTACGAGGTCACTCACTTGCGTTGACCCATCCCTGTAGCCACGCCTTGCGGAGGCACAGATGGTCCAGCCCATTCTACTACGTCGTCATCGTCACTGTCATCATCACTGTCACCACCCCCATCACCGCCTTGGGACGTTGATGGCCTTGGTCGCTTTGGAGCACGGGCTCTTCGGTTTGTTGCAGGGCGAGTGGCGGGCGTCTTCGGTACGATTGCAGGGCGCGCAGGACCTGCCTGAGCCGTTGTTGTCGCTGCTGCATTGATCGGCATAATCGTGCGCGGGCGCATCTGCACACGCTGCTGTGGTTGTTGTTGCTGTGGCGCTGCAACGATTGGCGGCGATCCCGGAGTAACAGTCGAGATCGACGATGTTGCAGCATGTCCCATACCCTGAGAAGTCATATGTACGTTACCCGAGCTCGCAGACGATGCTGGATGCCCCGGAGACGAATCGTCGAATGAGGAGGACGTAGGGTGGCTTGCGTACGAGGCCGGGGAGACGGAGTCGTGAGAGCGAGAGAGTCCAAGCAATGGCCCTGTTTGTGTGGGAGGTAGAAAAAGAAGAGATAAGCATCAGCATGGTGCGCTAGAAGATACGGAACCCCGCAATAGATGGTAGCAAAGCGATGTGACAGCACGGAAGTACAAAGATGATGCTCGGGTACGATGGGTCAACCATGCCGGGGCGCTAGTTTTGGCCGTAAGGTGATCAGTTAGCGCAGTTAGTGCATATATAATGCATTGATCATCATAACCTGCCCTGCATCCCATGTCATTCAGATAACGAGAAGGTAATGCGAGTGCTAGGCAACAGCCCATTGCATCCAAAAGGGGTTCACGAAATTTCTTAATGTAATATAGCACGGCGAAACCCAGAGCATTGACCCAGCGTCAAAAACGAAACTAATCAAGCCTCCCCCGTTCTTCGATATGAAATAAGGCCGATCTCTTGATAGCGATTTATCAAGAGCTCCGTCCACAATAAGCCTATCAATAGCTTGAGCAGCACACAGCCAATAAGCATGACGTCACGTGTTCGGGAACAGGCGTTGAGACCGCGCCAAAACGAACTCGAGAGAATGTTCCCTGTTCTTCGATATGAAATAACCGTTGATCTCTTGAGCAAAGTGTCAAAAGCTCCGTCCACAGAGTCCTATCAATAGGCATGGCACTGCACCAAAATCAAATCGAGAGCGCCTCCACAACTCGACGCACGCTTCGCAGAGAGAAGCGAAACAAAAGGAACGAAATAGAGCACGAAGCCAAAATGAAATCCAAGTGGACGAAGAAGAAAACGCGGGCAATAAACACGCAAATTCAAAACAACACTCAAACAACACAACAAGCGAAATCAAAACAACGATTGAAACAAAATACACTCACCCCCGTCACTAGAAGGCGTATGCGAGTTCGCAGGTGGCGTATGAGGCCCAAACGTCGCAAAAGGCGAGTGTGGAGACGTTGAGTGCGCGTGGGGCGCGGTTGCGGGTGCGGGTGCGTGCGTCGAACGCTGTCAATTGATCAGTGATTGAAGCGAGCGACGATCGCAAATCGGGAGTGATTGATTGAGGAAGTTAATGAGGAACGTTCCGCGGAGGAGAACAAGGGGAGAGTAGCGTAAATAGATTGTCCGTCAGCGTGATTCAAGATCAAAGATGTTGAACATGAAAATAAGGCATGAAGTGTAGAGGAAGGAACATGGGCGCATATATATCCCGCCGCCCAACCCCGAAAAGCCAGAAGACAACGGGGGACAAAGTATAGGAACAGTACCCCCATATACTGGCGCATATAAGCATGCCATCCAGCCAGCATTTGAAAAAAGACCCGGCGTACCCCGGACAGAAAACGGAAGCGAACAAGACACGAAGTACATGGAAAGAGAATGAGAATGAGGCAAGGTTCACGTGTACCGTCCAACCCCCAAAAACCTGTACAAGGTATAAAAAGAGTACCCATACACTGGCGCATATACGTACCCATACGCGCGCGCATATATGAACGCCATCCACAACGAGGCACAATGAATCGGAAAAATAGCCATATACAGGCGCATACATTCATGTTCACGTTATGCCTCCCCCCAAAAAACCCAACACAAGGAGATAAACACTCACAAGAGTAGGCGCACTCCGACTCCCCTGGGTATTCATCGCATAATACATATCGCTCTGGAGATAATAAGGCTCAGGCGGCCCCGTTGAATAGTGTTGAGACTGTTGAAGTGGATTCGGAGGGGCGTGGACCTGAGGTTGGACATGTGTTTGGGTTGGAACGTGAGAATGCGATTGCGACGGAACGTGAGGGTGCGATTGTGACGGGACGTGAGGATGACTTTGGGTCGGAACGTGAGGGTGAGTTTGAGTCGGAACGTGAGAATGCGATTGCGACGGGACATGGGGATGATGGGTTTGCGTCTGGCCATGCGTGAACTGACTCTGCGGCCTCGCCTGGCTCGTCTGACTCTGGGAAAACTGCGGGGTAGGCGGGAATTGGGGTTGCTGGATTTGGAATTGGGACTGGGTTGGAGGAGGCGAGAAGTGGGGCTGGGATTGCTGAGCTGGGTATTGCTGCTCAGATTCTATTGGTGAGAACTGGCCTTGCCCGATTAATTGGGTGGTACGCTGTGCAGCGAGGGCTTTGCCTGTCGGCTGTTGAGACGGCTGTGGAGGGGGAGGTTGGGTTGAGGGAGGGTTGGGTGGAACGGATGGAACTTGGAGTTGAGGGACCTGTGAGTGTTGATGTTGCTGGAAAGGGTACATCAGAAAAAGAAAGAAGGAGAAAGACGAAAAATAATGAAATGGAGAAAGTGAAGATAAAGGGGATGCATGCATACGAAATAGGCAAAGGATAATCCACAATAGGAGGCGCTTCAAAAGCGTAAATCACGTGAAAGGGTGATTCAAAGACTTACCTGACTTTGCGCGCCGCCCTGCCTATAGTACCCAGAAGCACGGGCACCACCACGTGCCGAACGTCGTGGCGCGGGTATAACGGGGCGCTGTTGTTGCTGCTGGCCTTGACCTTGAGCAAATGAATACTGGGTCGTCCCTGCGGCTTCGAAGGGATATGGCTGCTGCTGGAAAGTCGGGTGTTGTCGGGGAAAGTATTCACCTGCTGGAGCTGTAAACTGTGTATCCCAAACGTTCAGAGGTTGCTGAGCAGAAAAGCCGGAGGCTTGAGCGGGGTCATAGAAGGAAGAGTTGGCGACGATCATTTGAGAGTTTGGAAACCACTGCTGGTCTCCTGTTGTTGCTGGGGTGGAAGTGGATTGGTGGAAAGAAGCAGAAGAAGAAGAAAGGGAATGTCCTTGAGTGCGTGACTGGTTATCTTGTAGTCGTTCGCTCGCTATCGAGATGAAGTTAATTAGTTCGAATCTAGTGAAGGAGAGGGGGACTTACATCCGGAGGGTTGGATTGCGGAATGATTTTGATCGACATCAGCTGGGGTTCGGCGGTTTGACATGCCGACTGAATCCTCTTTGATTAATGGAATTAAATGCAGATCGAGTCCAGTAGATATCGTGTGTTGGAGGTAAAGTTGTGAATGATGATGGATAGTCGTATGTTGGATTCAAAAATTATGAACTGAAACCAAGATCTTGACTAAATCCTCCCTTAGTCGTCCTCGACGATAGCTTCGCTTCCAGCACCGTGCGTCGCTTCTATCCAAGTTGCCCGGGTGTGCGAATCACCGGTGGGTTCAATCAAAGTCGTGATAATTCGTGTCTCGTTATAAACGTGGATTGTTCAGCGAACGAGTTGCAGCGCACGCATTAATGCTATGGTTTGAATGCTTCGAAAAAGGACAAGACGACGTCGACAAGAAAATACAAGCTAAACACATGGCTGCTCCTTATTTAACCACTCCCACTCCCGTAACTGCTATCTGCACTCGACAACTAACCGCCGTCCAATCAGAGCAAGATAATCCTAATTAGTTTCCGCGGCTCCGGTCATCCATATCTAACCGGTCATCCTTCACAACTCGGCGTCGGTCTGTCTTCACTATTTCACAGCCCCCGGTGTACAATTCTCTGAAGAATCTGTGCAAAAAAACATATCATGTCTCGCACTGCAAAAGACCACTCGCTCTTTGCCGAATTTGAGTGATGTTTCCGTCCTCCCGCTCTAAATCTGATCCGTGCTGTGCCATCTCTCCCGAGTTACTTGCTCTGTCCAATCCAATACTGCATCCCTTTGATCACTTTTGACGCGACAGCACTAAATTTTCGTGAGTACCGCATGGTTCATCGTGCTCGTGCCTTACGACGATCCACCACGACGTCTTCTTTTACACCGCTCGCTACCGTTTTAAGGGAGCAATTCTCGTGCTCCCCGTTCATCCCCGCTCCTGGTACGCACATCTTTATATACCTGCATGCTTCCCCGCGAGCGCATCACCTCACTTCAATTTATAAGTATGTACACTCTCTTTCAAATTTCAACGTCTCAACGTTTCCGAACATCCCACTTCAACTCTTTTTCATATCTCCCACCTCACGTGATCCTCGATCGCCACTTTTGACATTCAAAAATCGGGTGCCCGCATCGCCACTATACGTAGCTTTGCGTCACTTCGACTGCACTCCGCCGCGATGCCCTCATACCACGTCACACTTGACCGCGCCACGCTTCTTTCCTCCCATCCCTCACTTCGCCCATCTCTAGCTATGGAACACTTTGCCCCAGTATTATATACTGCCCGACCCACACGCGCAGATACGCCCCACCGGGAGACACTTCATCAACTTTCATTTCCGCGCCCCACGCACTCCGTATCGCATCGCACGACTTTGGAACGTTTTTCCCCACATCGGATCATGCATGGAATTCGTAGACGCGTCGACAAACGTGTCTTCCAGTTGCACCTTACAGTACAAACGACGCGTTCGCGTTCGCGTGCGTTATGTTGGATTGTCGACCCTATCAATATTTATCCTGATTATGCTTCGAATTCTTCCCTTGGCCACGTTCGTCATCTTCTTCCCTCGCCCATCACGTCTTATCCATCACCTGACAATGCACGTTCACCAATAGTACTTGTTCTAGGCTAGCCTAGACCTCATTCATCATTCGTTTCCTCAATCCGTAGGCACGACTCACGAGCTCGCCTAAAAATAGTACTAGTATCTATCAAGCGTATAACCTTTGCAGCACTGACGATGACACGTGACATGTGACAGTTCGAACGCTGTACATTGATTTGAATTTGAATCGAATTAATCTATTTGCCCAACAGCATCCGACCGAGTTCTCCCGTTTTCTTCTCCTTCTCAACGTCCCACCCCACGCATCCCATAACGATCACGGTTGCAACGCAGATCCCCCAGCTTGAATTGTGGCACCGCCGTTGCTCTCGTTCAGTGTCTTCCATGGATTCGGATTTGCACCCGCCACAGACAGTACTAGTACTCACCACTTACAAAAGGATTTCCGCCGGACTGGACCCCGGAACGCGTCGTTCTGCATCTGATCCCCAGATGTCAATACTAATCTTAATCTTAATCCAAATCGCTATATACAGGACCACCGCATGCAGATGCAGATGCGTGCGTGATCTGCTCTGCCTGTATCAAGTTAATGCTATATGCAGCGGATAGCAGCTATCGTCTCCAACTAGGCACGGGCAGATTCTCCCGTTTTTTACACGTGATGATCGAAGCTCTGGGGACTAGAGGCGCGTTGGTATATGGTACGTGTATTGGATGATGGGGTACCCGCGGCTTTGACTCAGAGGTGCGTGCAGCGGAAACTAAAGAGGACTAAAGGCCAGGCGACGTCTATACTTGCTCTTGGAGCTGATCTCATGGCCACCCGATATCAAATCGTGTCGTTTGGGTTTGGTTGGTATGTAGATCCGCATCCCCCATGCGCTGGAATTCATACCCGCGGCTTAGCGCTGAGAGTCCGAGGTTCTACCTGCCTGCGGACGGAAATATTTACGACGAGGGGCTTGAGTATAATAATAGATCGATGTTCATTGTTGATATCCTCCCTGACTCGATATATTCAGCTCCGAGGGGATATAAATATTGGGCAGAGGTCGACGCGTGGTCTGGACGCGGCGCGATTTATCCGATATTAAATTGTGCAAGTTAGTACATACACTTGCTTGATTACTTGGTTACGGGAGGAAGATAGGTACTTGTGAGTGATAGACGGTCCTTCTTGACCTTGCGCTTCTGTAGGAGAATCACTCGATTTTGGAGTTTGGGCTCGGGCTCGTATACGTATATGTTACAAGGTCAGTGCTGGGCCAAATTTAAAGACATCTATTTTTCTCCTTTCATGGAGTTTGTTTTCGGTCGCGTTTAACGCTGAAGAGTTCTTCGACTTTCTCATTTCACGTGCACATGATTGACTCGGCTCCTCGGCAACTTCCGTCCATTCCCTTTGCCGGATGCTTAGTTTTGTTTTCCTCTGCTATTCCATGGTGATATGAATCAAAGAAGCACTGGGGCTGACAGTGCCCACGTGCACGCTCAGCCTTATTGCTCCGCTCAAGTAATTCATCGTGCCATGTCATTTCTGGCGCGTCTAACAGACTGTTCCTAGTGGCGCATTCGATGTCGGATGGCTTCAATCATCGAATCTGCTGCATCGAACACTTGCACCGTCACGGATCCCGAGGTCTGAGTCTTTGGTGTTCGCTGCAACGATGCGTTGAACATTCACAGATACAAGTAGTCAAAGTCAGATGGCGTCCCTCCTCAGATGCTCTTGGTTTGTCGAGGGACCAGCATCGATACACGGCTGGTTCTTTCACGAACCATGATCATCTGCTATGGGCATGGGGATTGGGATTGGGCACCGCTGTCGGGTTTCGATTGACATAGGCAGTTCAAGTTCGGGGCCTCGAGGCCACCTTGGTGTGTTCACATTTTGGTCGTTTCTTTGATTTTATTTTCGAGTTTCATCTCCGCACTTACTAAGGCCTAAGGGCTCGGGTCCCGCGCACGGCTGGACTATACATGTTATCACGAGAGACCTTTGAAGTCACCTTTGTTTCGTATTTTGTTGGATCGAACGCTGATTAATTATTCTGGCAAGCTTCTAGCTGTGATTGCGACTATCAAAGAAGTCGGGGCTCGGCCATGACGAGTCAAGCAACCGAGGTTGGGATATTCCTGCGCCAATACTGGGTGCTCATTTTCATATCCCATCTCCCATCTTTTGATGTCATTATCGTGGTGTAGGTCACACGAGGTCGGTCCATTTCGAAGAATGACGGACCTAAGTTAAAGTAAGTCTAGCATTTTTCTCTGTCTTCTCTCTCCTTTTCGGCACCGCTAGCGCTGTCACTGATTGTTGCGGGGCCCGCTCAGCGGTGTTGTTCGCGTTCTAGTCTTTTTCTTCTTCTTATATTCAAGGGCCCCGAATATGAGCCTTGTTACGGCTGGACTATCATGTGGGTGCCAATGTGTCACGGTGTTCTGAATCTCTGTATACTGATTTTGCACAAATCACGGACTTTAGCTATAGTGCGCGGGGCTTTGGATTGGGAACGGTTGAGGTGATGTACCAACTAGGAAGATGCTGAAGTCAATATGTAGTGACGAGTGGGGAGCTGGGCAAAGACAAATTAGTCTCACATCGAGCGAAGTGCCGTGGTCCGGCAATCTCCGGGATCATGATCAAGAGCTCTTTTCGTCTTCTCCCTTGTCATCATAATCCGTACCTTCGAGATCAACCAAGAACCTTTCTTGTGTCGTGGATCCATGCCTTCTTATTTTGGAAGGACCACTCTCTGCAATATCGCAGAGGAGCTGCGCTGCCGCCATATTAATATCCTTTTGTTTCATACAATGAAGTTTGTCGCTGTGCATTCGTGAATCACGCCCTTCTTTCAATACATGCACTGATCTGCTATGGTGTAGACTTGCCGAACGATGTGGTGTGCACGCGACAGTCAAAAACTCTGTGGAGCTGCAATACGCCATCAAACTTGATGCCAAAAGGTTGGTACACTACTGTTTCCACAGCGGAGTGCTTGCGTAGATGTGACGCACCACTTTTTGGTGACAGTTGACTTATATGAGACCCACTGCTGACATGACTCGCAGTACAAAATGCATTTCCTCACATTATCCATGGGCATACAATACCCTTTAGCACACAAATCTGAGTTAGTCAGTGTGATTAGAGCTTTTAGCAAACAACTTTCAGCACTGACAGCTATCACGGATCCTCATATGTTGGTCCACATACTTCAGTCATTTTGGTACGTAGAACTGTGGCCCCGGACGTGACAAAAGGCCCTAGAATCATGGCCAGCCAATCACTGGCTGGTGTATGTAGAATCAGTGCTGGCCAGCCAGGTAAATATACCACTAACATAACTAGCATTACTATGATCTACAGTATTGGCAGCCTTATTCCTATGAAATGTAGAATCATGGCTGGCCAGTCCAAGTGGGTAATTGCTGCTCTATGAATTGACAATGATTTAAAGTAGTATACTGGCTATAATAAATAGAATCAAGGCAGCCAGTATATAGCCAGTTGACGTAGGATCAGTGCTGGCCAGTGTACCTAGGAATACCAATGGCTAGTTGTAGTCTAATACAGTCATTGTGCTATATGTAGAATTGATGCTGGCCAACAGACTATTGTCGAACAATTCCAGGGCCCTAGTACTTTACAGTATATATTTATTACTAATCTACAATAGAATGTATCTGGCCAGCTTGACTTCAGCCCAAGTAGAATAGCAGTGGCCAGCCAATGATCTATGCTGAGACATTTCAGCCAGCATGGCCCCTTCGAGCTGTATAATGAGGCTGGCTGCTCATTTCAGTACAATTTGAAACACACTTAAGTACAGTATATATATTGATTGATCTCCATTTCATAATAGAACCCACCTGGCCAGCTTGACCTCAGCCCATGTAGAATGGCAACAGCCGAACAGTGGTGTTGTCACGAGTACCAAATACAAACCATTATTCTTTCCTTACAATGGCAAACCAGAAGAGTCCGTTCACTACATCTACCTCTAAGAAGCCCGAAGACAAACCTAAGACACAGACACC
>QFEN01002691.1:0-30449 GCA_003316125.1 Auricularia polytricha
ATAATTCGATTATTATCATAACGCGTTCGTGGTCAGTAATAGTACCTCAATGAAAGAGTCTAGGATGATTACTTTGTCTATCGGGGTAGAAGCCGAAGATCATTCAAAACGTGAGATCAACCAGCTATTCTGGACACAACCGTCCCGCCATGGTCAAGCCCACCTCCACGGATGAAAACTTGGGGCGTATTCTCGAACGGGACGACTTTTCCCTGCATTTCCCCGTCACCACCGCTAACCACGGCCTTCGTCTTCCCTTTGCCCTTTTTCGACATGTCCGGAAAGTCAGCGAGACCGACAGCAGGCCGCACGCCTTCCTTTACTGCCATCGCTAGCGCTGCGCCCAATGAGTCCCGCACATCCGCACCCTCCCAATCCACGTCCGACATGACGTTCACCCACGCGTAGTTCACCGGTCGAGGCTTCATCTTTCTGTCCTTCTTGCTCCTGGTGGGCCTGACAGTTGCCTGAGAGAACTCGGCGTTATCGTGAAATTGCAAGGTGCCTTTGGCGTTACCGATGCGGAGCGCTCGCACGCCCGCGCGGAAATGATCGCTTGCGGTGGACACCACACGGTCGGGTGCGTCGCCAACCAGCGTGGTAAACTGGCCTTCAATGTTGGCTCGTGCGGCATCGTGAACTGGAAGGCTAAGTAAGGCCCGTCCAGCTTCCCAAATCTCACGACCCCCGATTGTATCGATGACCGCATCAAAAGGGACGCGCGCGCGCGCCAAGTACGTGAAAAGTGCCGTCACGGAGGTCTTTTCGGTCTGATGTGAAGTGAGCGGGAGTCCAGTATAGGAATATGGAGCGGGGAGTGCACAATGAGGGTGAGATGTAGAGGAAAAATGCTCATGTGTGGAGGGTGAGTATGGCGACGACAATGTCGACGACGTTGATGAGCGTGAAAATGGCGAGGGAGATATGTTTTGCGAGTGAGTGGAAGAAGAAGAAGACTGTGGATGGTGCAGAGACGGCGACGAAGAGAGAGGGACGTCTCGCAGAGCTAGCGCAGATCTCGACTCGATGGGAACAAATAGAACCTCGTCTGCGCCCCACTCACGAAGCCGTTTTTCAATCCGTTCCAGAATAACCCGTCGTTTTCCCAACACACGCTTCTCCCCTTCATCGTTGAGATCCTCTTCTAACTCGTGAGGAAGACCTGGAAGGTCGAATGGCACAGGTACATGAACCCAGACGGACCACCCAGCGCGAACAAGCATCTGGAGGGCTAGCGCACCGGGTCCGTCGTGTCCGCGTAAAATCAATATACGAGGACGCGTCGCGTCGAGCCTCTTGTCTGACGAACCACGTTTTATGGAACGCACGATGACAACATCTTCATCTTCATCAGTGTCACTGGTAACATCATGACTATGCCTGTTTTCGTGCGGCCGTCGTGCAGCTACGCCAGGCTTTACTAACGCACGGGTGATGTGCGTCAATGTGCGCACAGCGCGATAAGCAGGAATGCCTGAAAGCGGGAGCAGAGCGAGTTCGTCCATTGTGAGACCCATGGGTTCATTCGCAGAAGGAAATACGAGCGAATTACGCTGTCCCCCCTCGTCATTTTCGGCAGCCTCGCTTAGCGAAGCGAGTACCATAGATGGCTGATCAGGCATGTAAGGATGTGGCACGCAATGAATGCGATGTCGGTCGGCAAGAATGAATTCAGCCAAAGCACCACACTTGGGAATGAGTCAGCATATTTGTATCAAATCTCGTGTTAATGTAATACAAACCTTCTGCACGCTGTTGAGACCGATGACCCACTCTCCCTTCTTGAGAGTGTGTTCGTCAACTTCCCATCCCACTTCGAGGATACGCCCAATGAAAGATCGTCCTGGAATATAACCCAGTGGAACGTGTCGGTTCCCAGCACTTTTCTCCTCAGCTCTGTGAGGAGCCCCTGGTAATGGTTGCTTCGATGGCGACGGACGCACACCCACAAGACGAGCATCCACATCGTCCAGCCCCACAGCCCATACTTGCACTAACACCGAACTTCCGCCAACATAAACCGGAGGTTTTCGATAGGCTGTGAAACCAAGCGGACTCTCTGCAGCTACCTGTTCAGATTTTTCCTTTCCCTGCTTGGCATTATTCTTTGAGAACCAGCCCAAGCCAAACAGCGGCCCACGAGACTTCGAGCCCTGGCGTTGGACAGTGCCAGATGCGATTCCACGAACAATCTCCACGCTAGCCATCGTCGTCTGCGCGAGTCCAGCTCGTGTAAGGTCAATCTTATCTCCAAACCCGAGCCCCGCGCCCAGACTTTGTGCGGCTGTTGCCCTTCTACCTGATTTCCAGGGGCGCCAAGTACCAACACCAGAGTTCGATCCAGAGGTGGCCGAAGAAGTGGCTGCACGAGGAAGAACAAGGCTAGTAAATCCACGCGTACCACTTGATGGAAGCGCGTCTGCCTCGCGTGAGGATGAAGCGTGCGCAACAAGGGCGTCCAGTGCATTTAATGGCGCTGATGTATAAGGAGATTTCGTTGTTGAGGAAGTCACGTGGGAAGAGTTGCTCATCGGGCGAGACGCAACACTGACAGGTGATTCAAGTGCTGACGCAGACGTACCAGATGCACCGGTTTGTGACGTTACACCAGTTGCACGAGAGTGTAAGCGCGTTGATGACGACCGTGATGGTGTACGATCACGAGAAAGCGAGGGAGAAGACGAGCTACGACGTCTGGTCAACCGTGGTACTGGCTGCAATGAAGTCACAGAAAGCTCCTGTCGCACCGGTTTGGGTGGTTCAAAAGTATGTGCTGGGGTATATGTCAAAGACTGCGAGCGCCTGCGGGACATACTCCTATCCACTCCAGCAGGATTACCAAACCCAGACAGGTCTGTATCCTCCTCCACTTCAAGCAGAACCGACATGCCAACCATCGCACGCATCGCTTTTGGTTTCGTGTGCCCTTTTGGCTTACGTCCATGAGGAGGTGGAGGTTCAACTTTGAGAAGGTCACGCGGCTGAGAAGGCACGTGTGTCATAGACATTCGTGACATATGTGAAGAAACAGTGCTTGGTAAATATGGGGCCGATCGGGATGCTGTATTTGAAACACTGCTCGGAGAGGTATTGCGTCTCGTACCCTTGCCTCTAGTCCCGACATGTTTGGGAGCCTCAAGCCACCGAACATCTTTGGCCCAATCTCGGTCCGTATAAGTTGTATTACGATGATTCGAAATACGTCTCTGATGTCCCGGCTCGTTTTTGACGGGCATCATGGTGACTGCGGTGCTCGGGAAAGATTCGGTTAAGGAAGTTGTTGAAATAGAGATATCGTGGGGGTTGTCAGACCCCAAAGATGCAGCGGACGATGCAGCAGAGTGAAGAGGTGTCGAATACGGGGAGTGAGCTGGAGTTTGTGAGCGAGAGGCTGGAGGCGAAAGGGCAGCAAGGGATAATGAAGATGTAGGTGAACTGGCAGGGGTGTAGAACACCTCTTCAGAGATTTGCTGAGAAGGATCTAAAGATTGATCTGCAGAAATGTGAAACTCCCAAACTGATTCTTGTGGTGGTGCCTGTGCCTTCTCACTATGGACGTCAGTCGCGATGGAGACACTGGGAGTGCGCCCGTCGGACTCCAACGCTGTCGCAGCAGGGACAACCTTGTCGTTCTTCAGCAAGGCCAGAAGTCAGTATTATGTGTATTCTGAACTGTATTTATTGCAACTCACTTGTGTAAATTCACATGATTCGTCTGGAAGATAACATGGGCCCTCGCGATTATGGTCAAGCGGATCCTCACGATTGAGTTCGGAGGCTATACGAAGCAACTCCCCCTTGGTCGAGTGAAAATCTCTTGTCTGGGGCTGCCCTTGAGCTTGAGGGGCTTGTGTTGAAGTCACGGTCGTGCGGTTTGTACCTGTAGTAGTGTATTTCTGGGATGGTCTTCGGAGTACCTTCTGGACAAAAGTCGGACGAGCCATGGGCGTGCTGACCAGGTGCTGACCGTCATCAGCTATAGGCTATATAACTTTGATGTAAATTGCCAACGAGGACTCGCCCACATGCAGCTGCAGGCAGCGTGGCTACTAGGCGTGTGGAGTGTGTAAAGCAAGTTCGAATCAAAACCCACGCGAGTTGACACAGCATGTCATGTACGTCATGTCCTCTATACAGCTGACTTCAGCCTCTACGACTGTTTTTGCCGGACCTTCGCACCCGTTTCCCTCCAGCTGGAACAACAGCAAAGGACACCGTTCGCTTTCGCTTGGGCGGGGGTAACAGTTCAGGTACCTCCTCTTCATCCTCTTCTTCATCATTCACAACCTCTTCCTCACCAATCTCAGAATCGCTGCCACGATCGTCATCGTCCTCATCTCCGCTTGCCTCTTCATCTTCGGCATCCTCATCGTCGACTTCATCCTCGTCTATTTCTTCATCAATACCCCAAACATCGTCCAATAATACCTCTCTCTTCTCTGCTCCGCCAGGCTGCAGCTGTATGAGTTTCACGTCTTCTGCTTTCCGTAGCTCTTTCCGGCTCTTCAGCATTGCCAGAATTTCCTCGTTATTTTTTGAAGAGGAAATAGTCGATGACCCTGGTGGCATGGTATACCTCGCAAACTTTCCGATACTCCAATCCCTGAGGACAATACGCGCCGCACCTGCATGATCCAGGACACCACGCTACATGCCGCAGGTATCAACGTATGCTGGGTTTATATCCTCGAAAAACCCACCTTTTTGATAAGCCCGCTCACACGTGCCATCCCAGCAAGGAATGAGGCTGGGTCGCCCTTTGAAAAGGCAGGCAAGCTATACGCCAGCATCAAATCCTGGGTATCTGCTCGAGACACTATATGCGTAACTTCCATGGACGTCAGCTTTGGGATAGAGGAGCGGCTCGTTGGCACTTGCCAGCAAACAATGGATCTTTGAGTCGATCAATTCGCCCTCGACTTCGAAGCAGAATGTCTCTCGCTCTCGTCATTTCCTTCTCCTGCTCTCCTACGCCCTCCGCACGGACATACTCCAAGCCAGGGGTGTCAATCAGCCGCAGCTTCGCCCCCTTTTTGTCAGGAAACTCCAAGATTAGCTCGCTTGCTGATGTGGTTGTGCAAGGGCCTTTTGCAGCCATCGCAGAGTTGATATTGTAGATGGGCAGTACATCAGCGCGCGCAAGAGAATTGATGACCGCAGATTTGCCGGACTGGACGACGTAATTCGATCAATAGCGGTTCGACACAAAACCAAATGTGGAAACTCACATTGGTCACTCCCGTCAGGGCTACAACCAACTCATTGCCAGATTTTTTGGCTTTGAGCTCGCTGAGCTGCTGCCAAACCGCGTCTGAGCCAAGCGCATCGTCCATTTTGACAGGAGTCTTCTTCGATACTGGGGGCGGGTTGGGTTTAGATGGCAAGAAAGCTTCTGCCACGCGAAAAGGCAGGGTGTTGTACGTTAGTCGCAAGTGGGAGAGCCATGATGCCAGAGATTCCCGTGGTACGGAATCTAAATGCAATCGATTCAATGCCCGTCACAAACAAAACGAACGACCTACCAATCTTGTTCACGAGGAGTAGAATATCTTTGCCTGTCACTTCTTTAAACAAGGCCTCACTGAGGCCTGCTGCAGGATCCCGTGCATCCACTACATGCAGCAGAACGTCCGCTTTTTGCAACACCTCACGGAGAGAGTGTGGTCCTGCGATGACCGGTATGACAGGTTCTAATATCAAGGGTTCTACAGATTTTTTTTTGGGTGGCACTGGAGGTGCGGGTCGAATGGACATAATGCCATCAAAGCCCTGTCCATCATTTTGATTTTCGTCGATGTCAACATCCATGATGTTTTTTTGGGAATCCTCGACGTCTTTGACGTCATGTCCAGTAAGAGCAGCGCGCTTTTCATCTTTTCGTCGCTGCTTTTCGTCTGCGGCCTGTTGGGCGCAACCAAGTCAGGAGGGGGTAAATCATATGGATTAGTGCTTTTTTTACTTGACGTCGTGATTCTGCAACTTCCGCAAGTATTTGATCCTTGTAGGGAAAATTGTTCGGGATTCCAGGATCTTTTTTGGATTTCTTGTGGACTACACGAAGACTGTGAGCACACGACAATAGACAACCGAGCAAAAAAAGTTATGGATGTGAAGATGACTGTCTCAAAGCCCTAAACGAAGCAGTTTACCATAACGATGTATGGCACTCACTTTTCCCAGCGGCCTGTTCTTTTCGGGCCTCTTTCTTAGCTTTCTTCCTTCCCTGGGAGACCTTGTGCTTCAACTTTTGACGTTGGTGGGTCGTCCCTCGCTTGGACGTTTCTATTCAGCGATGTGATATCACGAATGAGTACACTTTCATGAAGTTGATCAACTACATACTTTTACGGATCTGGGGCATAGCAGGGTGTCTTGAAAGCGCAGGCTGAAGTCACCTAATTGAGTCCCGAGTGCTGATCAGTGCTCGGGGCTGGAAGAAGGGACATCTGAGTTAGGCCGTGACCGTGGGAAAATATATGTCATGTGTGAACTTATCCTGCATACAAAGACCAGGCTAGTCGCACTGACGGCGGCTAATGCAGTTAGCTTGACATTCTCGAGACGTATTCACCGGTGAAATCTTGTCCCATTTCATCACCAAGCGTCTGGCTCAGATATCGTCATGCATCATGCGTTGCTCATTCCAGATGTCCGAGCCTACATCTTTGCCTCTATCAAGGAAGATAAGCAAACGGGTCGATGTACCTTTGCTATGCTAGCCAGAACATGCAGTGCCCTCAGTGAGGCTTCTCTCGACGTTCTGTGGAGCGAACTGGATAGTTTGCGTCCGCTAGCATCGTGCATTTACACAGCAAACACTATGACATTGAGCGACGAGGCATGTCTAATACATATGTTTACTACATTTCAAGCTGAATCGTATCCCACAGCTCACCATAGAAGCCAACGTTGACATGCAACCAGATTTCTCTGTCTTCGACAAATATGCTCATCGTGTCCGCAAGTTAGACCTTTCCGGACACCAAAGATTCTTCAGACGCAACGGTGGTTACCCATCTCTCACCGAAGATTTAGGCGCATTACTATATTATCCACTGAACTCTCCCCTCCTCCCGAATCTCAGGCACTTAGCTTGGGCCCCTGGTATGGGTCTCAACTTACTTCGACATCTGCTCGGTCCACATTTACTGTCGCTGAAAATACCCAACCACCGCTGGAGCTCGGCATCCACTCTATTTGCTCTGACCAAAATCCCTGGACTTTGCCCGAAAATCAAATCACTAACATTGCAAGTTCAGTCTTGGGATGGACATATAGACTCAGAATTGACCCAAAGCACGCATTGCATATCTCGGGTAATCGGCTCTTGGGACAAACTCGAGGAACTGGACTGCAACCCCATGACCTTTAAAGGTCTTCTACGCCTATCTGGGATGGTATCTCTCAGAGTCCTCCGACTGCAAGTCAACACCACATCTGTTATTGACCTACCTTCAGACTCTCTTTCATTTCCATCACTGTATACTTTCCAGTTCCAAACTGACACCTTGGAAACTGCCATCGCTCTTATGAAAGCGATGAAAAGCTTTCCTAAATCTTTGAAAATTGACGTGTTTGCGGGCCGGTCCCGCAGAGGCAGTTGCAGTCCGGAAAAAGTAGGGGACCTCCTGGGCCTCGTCAGTCGAGGTGCATTACACCAAGAACTTCGACATCTTAGCATGAATCTCCCATTCATTTTGGGGGATGATCCTGACAATATCTCTAACATACTACAACCCCTCGTCGTATGTTGTGGACTTCGCACATTGTCCATACGAATGTCATCGCCATTCACTCTCAATGACGATGATTTGAGAACGATGGCTTCCGCTTGGCCACTGCTCGAGGAACTCGAGCTGATCGATTTACGACCACGTGTAGCGACTCACACTCCCCCTCTTCCCCTGCCCCTGCCCCCGCCCCCTCCCCCACCTCCTCTCAATCCTCTACTACCTTTGCCACCCATCACTACTACGGGTCTTGGCCAGCCAAACCAAGCTCCGCAACCTACAGTGGTTACTGTTATGACACAACACCACCCCATTCCTGTGCCGCTACCTCTGACGAACCCTGGTCAGGCAAATCAGTTTCCGTACCTACCCGTATTTACCATCCCCCCTGCAGTATTTCCAGCATTCCCGCCACCAGACCTTTTCTTCCCTATCAGATCACGAACCGCTGAAATTACCTTTCGCGGCCTCATTTCGCTCCTGAAACTGTGTCCGAATCTTTACTATTTTGACCTAGCGCTCGACGCTACCAAATTGGATGGTCTGCAAGGCGATAAGCCAGGGGGTGGAGTCTGCAATCGACTGGTCAAGCACGCCAGGCTTATCGACTCGCCCATTGGCGATCCCAAGGTGGTTGCTCATATCCTCCTCGACATACTTCCTGAGCTTGATCCCCTTGCGGGGCCAAACGCCCTGCTACCAGCTCCACCTCATAACATACCACCTCATAACATGGCGCCTCAAAGGTGGAACATGGTTCGTCAGTTAATGATGGAGTCCAGACATGCTACACCACAGCCTGCTAGCGAAATCTAATTTATGAGCGTTCGTTGTGTATAACTACTTGTAATCTCCCCCTGCTCGCCTCAACCCCCATCCATTGATAACTTCCAGGCAGATTACTATATGACGATTACCGATGATCAGTGTGCGTTACTAGTGTAGCTTAGTGTACAGACGACATATGGTGATTACATGCAGTCTTGAATAAATGGGTTCTTGCATCAAAATTACGACGGCAATGTTACGGATAATGTTACATGTACACAACATTATTGTCGTGCACCCTGCAGCTCAGCCTGAGTCGATTTCTCTATGACCCCACCTCTATGGCTTAGCGCTCAATCTCCATGTGTCCCAGTCTCGTCACCTCAGTACATTAGTCAATTTCCTTTTCCGTTTGCTACTTACATCATGTTTGGTTCGCGCCTTGTACATACCGCAGCTGTTTGTTCACGACGCTGAGGTATGTATGTATCCATCTGACTGCCCTCGCCGAATCTTGTCTTACTGAAACATTCCCTTATAGCTAGCACTGTGACCAACAACTATTGGCTTGTCGAGATGCATCATGCGCTACTCGTTCCAGACATCCTAGATCACATCTTCGCCTTCATCAAGGCTGATAGTGAACAAATCAGCCACCGCACTTTCGCAGCACTCGCCAGAACCTGCAGCTCTCTCAGTGACGCATCGCTAGATGCCCTCTGGAGTGAGCTACGTAGCCTGTACCCGTTAGTGTCGTGCATCTACGATGCTAACATGGAGTTGAGCGACGAGGTATGTCTACTTATGAATGTTTTACTCTCAAAGCTGATCTGCTTATTGAACAGAAAACAGCACAAGTTGACACTAATGCGGGACCTGATTTATCTGTTTTCCACAAGTACGCGTATCGAATCCGCAAATTAGAGCTTTCTGGATATGAAGGAGGTTGGAGGGCCACAGCTGTGCCTGATGACCTGGGAGTGTTTCACGTTCTTCAAGTTCCCACTCCACTCCTCCCAAATCTCACCCACTTGGCTTGGACTGATGAACTTAGTCTCGCTCTACTTTGGCCCCTGCTTAATCCACGTTTATTGTCTCTTCGCATATCAAGCTTTCAGTGGAGCCCGAAATCCACCCCGTTACTCCTGTCCAAAATTCGGGGACTCTGCCCGGAGCTGAATACACTAGGATTGCTGTTTTATCTTTCGGAAGGATACGAAGATGTAGCAGAAAGCTGCCTATCCCGAGTAATTTGCTCTTGGAAGAAGCTTGAGGTGCTGGATTACAGCCCCGTTGGTCATAAATGCATTCTCAGCCTTTCCGCACTGTCATCTCTCAGAATCCTCCGGTTACGCGTTGACAATATATCCGACCTCTATCTGCCCGCAAATTCGCTCTCATTTCCATCACTGCACAATCTCCAATTCCAAGCTAATAGCCTGGCGACTGCTAATTCCATCCTTCAAGCGATAAGGAGCTTGCCCAAATCTATAGAGATTTTCCTTCCGGTATACCAATCAGGGGATGTTGGTGTAGAAACGGTCGAGCCTATTCTGTACCCCATAGGTCAAAATGCGTCTTGCGGCAATCTTGAAGAATTTCGCATGAATGTTCCCGCCTTTCTAAGCGGCAGTATTATCAATGGCTCCAACGTGCTACGACCCCTTTTCCTTTGCTGCAACCTTCGTGTCTTGCGCATAATGATGACGCCACTGTTCACGCTCGCTGATGACGACCTGCGCGCTATGGCTTCTGCTTGGCCATTATTGGAGGAACTTGAGCTGTTCGACTGTCGCAATCTGTACCCACCAGTTCCCTCCCAACCCTTGCCTCTGATGGATCTCACCGAAGATCCTCCACCTGTGCCAACCTTGCCTATTGGATTCCCACCTATGCCACCCTTTGCTATGGTGGGCCCAATGATGTCATTACACATAGATGCTGCAACGCCACCGTTTCCAGATTTCAACGCGACTGACCAACATAGCAATCGGACTGCTGAAATCACCTTTCACGGTCTCATCTCGCTTCTGGAGTTGTGCCCCAATCTTCGTTTCTTTAACCTAGCTATCGACGCCACCAGGCTGGATGGACTGCGGGGCGATAAACCTGGTGGTGGTGTTTGCAACCGACTGGTCAAATATCCCAGACTCGTTGATTCGCACGTCAGTGACCCTGAAGCGGTTGCTCGCATCCTCCTTGATATACTCCCCGAACTCGAAACCATTTGGGGAGAAGGCTCTCCGGGTCCTTTTACAGTCATGTTCAACCAAACGCTGCCTCAAGGATGGGACCAAGTTAACGAAATAATACTAGATTCTAAAGCAGCCAGGGAGTTGTGACGTAGCCACAATGGCTCAACCTCATGCAACCTTATCTCACTATGCACAACGCACCATATGCGCCTCCGAGTCATTCTTGATTGAGTGTACGTACTTTAGGATTTATCACCTCTCCTGTATAATAATTTACACTGTCCAATGAAGAGGACTTGCATGATCACGCAGCTACAAAGTGGAAATAGTACGTGGCCCGAATACATGGTAACATACACAGTTACGTATCTGCCATCTCAACATCCCCAAGGCCGTCGCCATTATTTAGTAGCATTTCTGCGGCACGCTTGACAGTAGCAATCTTGGCTCGCATGACAGCAATCGCTTCCGGAAGTAGACGCTGCGGAGGATAAAACCCTTCAGACTCTATGTTAACTATGCGGGATATCAGTCGAAACACGTGCAACAAGGACAGGACACATACACAAGAAATGATCTCGCACGCGGGCAAGTTGAACGCATCCTTCAAACTCTGGATGTCTGTACACTTCTCTGCTCATCGTCTCCTTCCGCGTTTTCTTGTTGTCCACACTGACAGCTTTCGTTCGAGGGTCGACTCGAATGACACCCGGCGAAAAGCATTTTTGAAATTTCTCTGCAAGCTCTCGAGGTACGGGGTTTTCCGGGTTCAGAATCACCAACGGTAGAAGACGATATGACGCCGTCGCTGTTACTTGAAGGTTAGACATCCGGCCGCTGCAGCTTCAAAGTGGTCACTCACCAACAGGACAAAACTTTGCATGATCTTTCCCTACTCCCTTGACGGCATGTAGCTCCATGTCGATTTCTTGCCCAGGCCGTAGTTTTGTCAGCACAATGTTTAGATTCGTAGACGCAGGGGGGTTGTCTGTCATAACAATCTCCTGCTCTCCTTGCGGGACCCATTTCAAATGTGAGGACAGGACCTCGTGGTTGATATACAGCTTGTCTGGGTCTGTAGTATCTTTTGGCGCATTCTTCCGACGCTCGCAGGCAACTTGTAACCGAAATACGAGTGTGTTGCGGTCAGTAGCCTGGTCATTTTGGGCTGTCAAAGGTGTCAGCACGAAGAACATTCATAGCGAATTTTGAACTAGCTTTGTTTCATATCCATGAGGGCCGGATCGACATTGAGAGGCACGAGGCCTAATCGCTGTGCAAACACTTCATCAACGACAACCGAAGTGTTGTCCCAAACGTAAACTCTTTCGATACAGATTGTTGGAACCTGGAGTACGTCAGACGATCGCGCTGTGAATGACAGCTAGATTTGACTTGCCTCGGCGATTAGTATTCTCCTGTAAGCATTCGCGATTGATGCGTCTACACCTACTAGGTCAAATTCAATGGAGCGGTTCGATAATCTTTCTATCTTGACGGTCAGTCCCTATCCTTGCATGGCCGTGGATCAGTCGAATGCAGATAGAGCTTTAGGGCCAAGACGCACCTTCGCGAATCTTTCAAGGTCCCATGAGTGGTCCTCATGAGGGTAGTGTCCAGGAAAGTCTGTGCTGGACACATGGGAAACACGTTCTGCGTGAACCCCGACGTGTTTCCTAGGGTCATATGTGATGGCTGGCGGCATCCCTTGAGATGTGCATATGAGGATGATGCCAGAAATTTTGAGCATCCAAGGATAGAAATCCCGTGACTTATGACCCCGATTCCCGAGCAAGCGCGCACTCCTGCACAAGTTCACATTCCAACGTTAAATATTACAGGTAAGACAAGAACTTGAAATAACAATAAACCAAGTCTAATTTAATACATCATCGTATCCACATCCTGCTAGGCCGTTCAATTTTAATTAAATCGCGCAGACCCTGTCTGGTGAGCTGCGTGTCCCAGATATGATTTCTGGCTGGTGAGTTGGTAATGTTGGAAGATGGCACGATGGCGGCAGCCTTATCGATCAGGTTGCAGATCTCCTGGTCACGGGAACGAGGACATGATGTCAACCAAACACCCTAAGCAAAGCGAAAGTATGGTCACTTACGATAATCCACCTCTGGACCATCTTGTCACTCATAGGCAGCGTGATTCGCTTTGGAAAGAGCAACTTTTTGCGCCAGTCAAGCAAACATTCCGGGTGTATAGGGGATCCAATTTGGAACGTTGCTCGGATCACCAGGAGATAAAGCATGCGATACTGAGATACCGATGACAGGTGGTCCAAGAAGCAATTTATGACAGAAACAAGTAGACCGCAAGGGATGATGCCAAGCGCAACAAGGTCGCCATATAAAGCTGCTGCATTGAACTTTTCGTCTCGGAGAGCCTCAAGGATATCTCCAGCTTTCTCCAAACCAGTCGCATTAGGCGTAAATATTAAATCGACCGAAAACTATGAAGTGGTTGGGTACATCGAAACTTGAGCATGAGAAATCAACATACATTATGCCAAGCGTCGAGTACAGTGGACGTCGCAAAATATTCGAGGTGCATTTGCAGAGCGCGCATGGCACACCAGTCGCTCAGATTGAGTTCGACGAGAACATCATGTGTGAGTAGTGCCACAGTCCGGGTGTACTGCAGTCGAGCAGCTCCGGCAAGGAATAATGCTTTCGCCACTGCCTCACCTAATAACTTTGGTTGACCAGCGAATCCGGCATTCTTCACCGAATGGATGATCAAGCAGGCTTCATTGTGGATGGTCAAGGGATGACATATTCGTGGCGCAATGTGTTGCATCCTATAGAAATAGGACTCTAGGTGTTGATTCAATGTTGGTCTTATCATTGTAACACCACGGAGATGCCAGATGGCTGAATGTTTTGGTGAATGGTCCTCAGTTGATGTGTCTACCGGCTTCAGTGGCATCCGTGTCTGAGGGGCAAAGCTTGATTCGGACCTAGCAGAGACCATGGACCTTCCTGGCAAAATGCACCAGGAGAACTTCTTAGCAGCATTGTCTCTAGCCAAAGTAATGTCGACTGTGTCGCAAGTGCCAGTCATGATCGGGAAGAGGTGAAGGTATGAGTGAGAGAAAAGCGAGCTTGGATATGCTGCAAGGGAAAGTATCTCTCTTATATATTTGGTTGGGAGAAATAACGAGCCACTGCCTGTGGCCAACTTCCACAGTGATGTGTCTGTTTCTGGGGTACAAAAAGACGTTGCATTGATCGTAGATCTGGCTTGCAGATATAGGTCATTTGGACTTGTGCAACAGGGACGAACGCCGAAATTTTCAGTGACGGTAAACGGTAAGTGGCACGTACTTGTGCATGAGACGAAGGATCGACGCGCATTGCGCGCGTCACTACACTACCGTGACTGCAGCTGTGCAGCTTTGTTTGGCAAATCCCCCTAACATCAGAGATCACGTGCTGCAGCTCAGCCGACTATGTAGGCCTATCAGTACTGTTGTACAGTCAGAATCAAGTCAGAATAGAATGTAATGCTTCCAATAGATAACTGTAAGATGATGGAGGGGGAACAGAATGAACTATGTATTTTTTTTCCAGGAGACTCGAGTCATCTGGACCACAGTTTCTCGAATATATATGTTTGAGTCCGAATTTCCGTCACAACGTGCGACGAAGAACTCTCATCAGAGTCAGAAGGTTTGTCCAGAAAAGAAAATCGTGAGCCAAATATACAGGCGCCAGACAGCATAAACATCTATCTCGTTTGACGGTGCAGCTGGTTGTCTGCACCGTCAATGTATCGCCAGCATAGTTGTAGCTTGTCCGTCTACAAACATTTCCGATGAGACGGAAGGACGGGACACAACGCTGGAGCCAGCGTAAACACAGTCCATCTTGACAGCCGGCAGCGGGCGATCACTGGTTCCTGTTTTTAAGGCGTCAACGAACATCATCGTGACCGTACAAGCACCCTACCAGCATGGCAGTACGGGACTTCGTCCTCCTTGTGACCCCACCACATCACTGGTGACCACTCGTCCACCAGGTTGGCGAGCGTCTGGAGGTGGCCATATGCAGCCGGCTGAGGGCCGCGCGGTCGAAACATTGCGGCGAGAGTAGAGAAAGAGGCAAATATAAACAGTGCCATACATAAGTTCCAGATCTGCAGAGTATGTGAGGATGGAGTAGCGGTGTACTTGACAGTGAGTGCGAACCTGGGCTGTAAACATGAATATCCTGACCGTTTCCAGTGTCTTTGTACCTGCAGTTCCAAACAAAGTAAATGACAGCCCAAATATCCAGTCTATATCATGAATAAACCTGTTCAAGAAACCAGATAAAAAAAAGACTCACGGAGCACAGGCTTTGTGATGAAAAGCACAAGATTGAGTGGATTAGTAAAAATCGACTTCAGTGGGTTCGTCGCCGTTCTGAGTCCTTTCCTTCCAGTAGCGCATCTCCACTGTCTTTCATCTCGAATGACATCCGCGATGAGTTCCGAGCAATGCAGCCCGAGTGTTAATGGTCCCTGGACAAGTGCCAGGTTGACAAAGAAAATAATCCACCACGACCCCCAAAATGGAAGTTCATACACGACTGCATTGGACTGCTCGCTGGGGATGAACGACCATGATTTTGTGGTCAGCGCAGGGGTGGGTTCCATGCCGCCGTCATACTTGTTTGAGATGTACATGATGAGCAAGGCATATCCAGCGCATGCTAGAACGAGCCCCCAGAGAGAAATGATGACTTTCCGGATGCTAGGGTGAGCATGCCACGCGGAGGGCTGTATCTCTGACGGTTTCTCTGGCCCTGCCTCTGCGTTCAGGTCGAACACGCTACGCATGCACCGGAAAGGAACCGAGGTCAATTGCATGTGGTGGACCAGAGCGGCGGTTAAATCGAAAGGAGAGGAGCTCCATGTCAATATTTTGACAGTATACATTCCTGACAGTGCGATCACCACCTGAAGAAGAAGTGCAACACCCAAAAAAAGGAGAGGTAACCCTGCGATGGAAACGGGAATCTCTCTTGTCGACCAGGCGGTGTACCAGTTGAGAGTGATCACAACAAGTGAGGCCGAGTTGTAGGATATAATGAGGAGGAGAGCCATGACACTGTTGAGTAGGGAACCGTTGGGGTTGCTCCATCCGCGAGCTGCGGTCAGGAGGCGCAGATTAGAGCTGAAACGAAGTCGGGACTCTGATGCTAGTGCAGAGCGCAACGAGAGGCTGTGCACGAAGCCTGTGGACTCGGTGCATAATGTGACAATTAAGTTTAGCATCAGGACCAGTATCTCTTTGTGCAGGTTGCTGCTTAGTGTCTTTTCAGCTGCTCCGTTGACTGCTCCACAACTAGCCATGATGGCAATGGCGGTAATGATGCAAAAGCAGCTGACAACACTCGAGCATGCGAGTCCAACAAGGGCATATCTGCGACTTGTCAGGCTGCGGTCATAGAAATCGGTTCCAGGAGTGGACTTTATGTCAGACGTTATGGAACCAAAGTCGTCCTGGCGATTCGGGAGTGTGTCATATGCAAGAAGAATGGATGGATGCCAATCTTGTTCTGTCATGAGAGGCAAAGAAGGGTGGGCGAGTGCTCAGCGCATTATGGAAATCCAAACTAAAATTTATTTTGCGCCAAGATACATAAGCTGTGAGTATTCACGTAACCTGGGAGCCACAACGAAGCAGAGCATCATGTATCATGCACCGATATGAATGCATCGACTTTATCGCCTGCTTCCTGTGCATGCATCGGTACGCCAGCCTGGGGCTGGGTCATGGTCCCAGTACTATTATTAGTATGATACGCTCGATCCCGGTGCCGTGATAGTGACTGATCTAGGAGTTGAACGTTACACAAATCTAAGCTGGAATTGAGCATACCGTACACTGGCCGCGCAAAAAGTGCTTTGGGAAGCTAATTTTAGCTCAAATGAAGCGGTCTCTTGCTGTTGGGGAAGCACACCGCACGCGAATTGCCAGTAGAGGAACCGATAAGATCATGAAGAGTTATTCATGGGAAGTCCAAAGCAGTGCACTGCTGATAACACTCGGAGGCGGCCGTTTCCGCATTGATCGGATCCAGGTGCAGATAACACGAAGGACTAAAATATTGCATGTACAAGAAAGCAAATCGAGAATAGAAAGCACACATTGCACGTCGACCAATTAATTGGGTTTCCCCCATACAATACTAAAACCTCTCTATCATACAGAATATCACCCCAAAGGAAAAGAACCTCCACATGAATCTTCAAAGCTTCAAGGCTCGTTCATCTCTTTCTCTTGCCGACAGCACGAAAGCCATGCGAACCACATCATAGTACGAAGTTGGAGAACGTCCTCCTTCCACGCCATCGATTGGTTTTGCTCCCGGAATTCGCGTGTTAACTTTTCACAACGTGCAATATTCTCGGGGCTAACAAAATCGACTGCGACTTTGATACAGTCCGCAAGATTGCATACCTGCGTTGCAAAATGTCAGCATCGGAGAACAGAAAAGAGGTAAATGACGAAACCTGATGAGCGCAACCAGCTGGAATGAATATAGCTTCTCCTGGTTTTTGATACACGCGATGGCTTTTGATGCCATGCATGTCATACAGCTCTTTCCGTAGCTGACTATCCAGGTAGAACTGCTGTGAGTGGATCGGATCGTGTTGATACGAGCCCTTGAACTTCCTCCGAAGGAAATTACGCAGTTTCTCTGCATCTTGGGCGCGGAAGAGATCCCATACCGCGCAGCCTGGTTTACCATCTGGCGAGGGAGACGCGTACGTCATAATATTTACGGCATCGGCCATGTCCATGTGAAGTCTCGTCGATCCCTTGCTGCCTGCCGACTCGAACGACGACATCGCATTATACATTTTGGGTCCTGCAATGCATCATTAATGAGCAGCTGATCTCTATTTGTGGTCATCGTGATACTTGCCCAAATCCGGTGCAACCGTATTGCTGGGGAAATGTGAGGCAATGTTGAGTGTACCATCCCGGCGAACATAATTGGGCACAGGAACAGCCCGACTGAAATCCTCAAAAAGTTCAGGAAACGCGGTCTTGAAGTCTGTTGATGGTGGCCAATCCTAGAAACACGCACTAAGCGTGTGTCAGGAACCACGCTCATGATACACGCACCTTGAGCTTCCAGCATTCCACTCGCCCTTCGTATTTTCCGAACCACGAAAAGAATTCGCCTACCGTCACGCGTTTATTCACATCACTCTGGCACTCCAAAATGAGACAGCTCTGAGAGTTGTACTTTTGTACGAAATACTCAGGCGTCCACTGAATCTGGAACTTGGGCAGCAATTCGGTGACCACAATTGGGTCCCCTTTAGCCCACAACGGGCGGAAAACTTCCTCCGTAAGCTGCGAATCTGCAATGGTGGTAGTGGGATGTGAAGGTATTTCACTTGATGGAGGAGAATTCTGATCAGCGGATGGTGGCACTGCGAGAGCTGACGGTAGTGGCGCGACGACTTGTGGAGCAGACGGGGCAGTTACTGGCGCCGATTCCGAATGGAAGACGACATCTTGTGATGGGCCGCTGTAGGGAGCAGAAGGGATTGACGGCTCCGCCGCTGATGCAGATGTCTCGCCGCCGATCTGCAAATCCGCAAGATGGGCAGAAGACGAAGTATTTCCATTTGCTTGTACTTGTTCCACCTGTAGCGATGGGTCTATTGCTCCGGAGACAGGAAGTGCATCATTATCCGGCTCCTGAAGCATAGCTTCCATATCCTTAATCGCCTGTGCAAGCTCTGCCTTACAAAAGCGTGACATCGGTGAAAAGTCCTTCGCGTGGTGCTCGTTCCGCCGGGTGCAGGACAAGAAAAATGGGTTGCTATGAGCGTGTTTCTCTCGACGGGCCTGGAGAGCAGCAATCTCGCCCTGGCTTGCACCAGGTTTATCTTCGGTGAGATCCTTCACTTGCTCAAAACATTCCGCACATGCTTCTCTGCCACACAATCGGCACATCCAACTGCTGGAGAAAATCGAGGTCATACAGGTATCTGTATAAAAATCATTAGGCAAATACAAAGAATAAAGCACCGTGTAACACTGACCACAAGTGGCGCGCACTTCGCTCTCTCGGGTCCTCCGGATGATCTCTGGGTAGTTCAAGTGTTGCAGCTCCTGACGAAGCGTTGGGAGAAGAGCCTCTGCTATCGTCCTCTAATTACTCAAATGGTCAGACTAGATATTTCGTCAAAACTCAGAACGGAGCATTTCTCACTTTCGTTCGTCGTATATGTGTGGACGTCAGCGAGACATTCCAGCTCACGGGAAAACTCATGCTAGGAGCGTCAGGTCGCTGGTTCTCAACGAAGCTGACACCAACAATATTTCTCTGATTGTCTTTCAAGAAAAATCGTATGCCTTGGAATCTGCATGTGTCACCGGCCCAGCGGCGCGTGCACGACACACAGCGTGGGAACTGTTCAGATCTATATCGATTTGACATGCACCGAGCGAATTGTAATTCGGGGTGCAGCTGAGCCGCAGCGTCGGTGTTTTGTCCATGATCGCCCGTCACAATACGCATGGGAGCTTTTTGAACGTCAAAAACCAGTGGATGTGATCGGAAATAGCGGCTTACCCTCTGCTGTTTTCTCTTTGCCCTTGTCGGTAGGGGGAGACGCGTAAGAAACAGTTGGCATCAACTGGGCTACGAGGTAGTTAGCAACCGTTATTCCACCCATGCATCAACTGACCATTTTGGGCTGCAATTTGTGCAGCCTCACTGCGCTTCTTAGCGTTATAACCCCGCTTGGATGAACCTTGGGTATATCATCAGCCATCGAGAAAAATAAAATGCGAGATGCAATGCGAGAGTGTACCATTTCCTTCGGTAGTCTTTGCTTTGGTTTTTGCCTTCTTAGCCTTCGGCGTCTGGTCCCCGTCTTCGGTTGAAGGACGCTTTTGTGGAGGAAGTGGAGGCGCATGATACAGAAAAATTCCTGCTGCTGGATGCATGGGAGCCATCTCATACATTGGCTGCCCTGGTAAGGGACCCGCGAAGCGGGCTGCTATACGAACAGAAGCTCTTTCAGCATGCTGCAAGGCTTAAGATCGGTGTAAATTGAGAAACCAGACCAGGGATGATCAAGAGATGATAGTTACATGAAGCAGGGTGTCCTGGTGGTAATTGTTGAGGATGGAAATTTTGCGAAGGATGGAACTGAGCTAAACGTAAAGTCAGTGGCGCAGCCATATGAGTCAACGAACAGCAAGCTAACTGTTTGGTGGATAGTCGCCCGATAAGGCTGGGGTAGACAAAGGACTTGAATGTGAATTCACGTGCATCTCGGATGCTTACTTACCTGTTCGTTCGTCTGAGTACATTGGTGCAACGACGGGAGATCCATAGGAAGGATTCGACATCTCTGCTTGTGATGGCCAAGAATTTGCTGGCATTGCGTAATTTGCGGTGTCATCCATCCTTGATCTGCCTTGGCGAGGTACCATGTCACCGTTAGGTTCAGCGTGCATGTGAGGATGGGTTGGCATTGGATATGGACGAGCTAAACCTGGTCCATTGTCAATTCTACGTTTAGGTATAGACTGGTCGTCGCTAGGCTCCCAGCTTGCGGCTCGGAGATGGAAAGAGGAAGCAGACTCTATTGACTGATTATAGTTGGGTTGGGGTTGGTGCGAAGGATGTTGGTACTGGGAGACGGCGACTGGAGATGGAAGATGAGTAGCATGGGAGTAGACTGAGGAGTCGGATGATGGATTGAGAAGCTGACTGATGGAAGTTCTCTTGTGGGAGTCATGCATGGTGTTCATCGTTGCGGTGAACGATGAGAAGAAAATTAGAACAGGGAAAGGAACGAATCCGCTTGTAAAAAAGACGGACTTTGGTGTAAAGAAATGAGGTTGTTGGGAGACCTCACCCAAATCCTCTCACTAAGTCGGCCACGCGGAGTACGAAAGAAACCTCCGGTACGGCGAATGCCGCAAATGGTATGTTTAGGCTGATTTCTTATTTACATGGCAGAATGGGCCGAGAAGCCGAACTATAGGGATACTTACAAACACATCTTGAGTCATCGAACCTACTGCGTTCTGATCGTCGATGCCCAAATTCATCTCATCATGTTCCGCGAACCTGAGTCCAAGCTAACCACCCCTGACCCACCTCCAGCTTTTTGTAAAAAGCCATGTTGTCAAGTACCTCACATCGCACACCTTCACCCAATTCCCGCAACTTGTCAAATTCAGGCATCTTCCGAATCACTCTATTGCCCATGGTGAGAAGATCCTAGCTACCAATGTCCATCCAGACAAATCGATGTGTCATACCCGTAATGTGCAGTCGAAAGACAATAACCCCATAAAACCCAACATGAAGCATGCGTGTCTACGAACAGTGATCAACACGAACGAATAAAAAAAAATTACAAGGTATACGAATCATTAAAAATATTTTCGGAAAAACGCGGCGACCTTCAGATATAATGGTAAGACCATAGGCGCGGCCAGCCTCGCAAAGCTTCCAAAGGTCGCCCAACGCAGTCATTGAGGTGATGTCGGCGCATCTTGGAATTCGGAAGCATTTGTTGACGTTTCACTTGCAGTCGCATAAGACGTTTCTGACGAGCTTTCATGGCATTCCTCCACATCTTGTGAAACATGTTTAGCCAAATCTAGCCTCATTCCAGGTGGGAACAAAATACCTTTGCGCGCGCGCGCATCCTTGGCAGTCGTAGATTCAGATTGGGTGACCGCATCATCCGTGTCATGATTATGAGCGGCTATAAAATAATTAATGTTGTTTTTTAAATGTTTTTCAGACAGCGCACCAGGGAGTGATGCGGAGTTCTCTCCTGAAATCGCCGATCTGAGAGAAAGAAAGGAACAAAATAGAAGATTGAGCTTACCAGATTGCTCGAAGGAATCAGAAGATTCAGAAGAAGGTGATGATCCGGGGGAATCATTATCGGGCAAGTCATTTGCCGGTTTCGAGGGTGGCTTGTCCTCTCCTTTCGGGTCCGCGAGTTTAGCAGCAAGGTCAGAATCAGGTCCAACAGGGGGATCGCCTTTGTCCCCTCTGGCTTTTGATGACGATCTGCTTCGAGAGCCAATTGGGGTCATTCGACCTTCGGGGACGTGCAGCCGGCGAGCCACAAGTTGGGCTTGAGCCGTCTGCTCGGTCGAGATAGTTTTCACCACCTCCGGCCGCAGGTCAGCCCACATCTGTAGGGCCTTGATCGACCCCCACTCGATGATCTTATTGTTTAGCCACTCCAAAGACACGGGTTTGGTCAGGAAATCGTTGCATCCTGCCGCAAGGGCTGCCACTCTGTCGCTCTGGAGGGATGAAGCCGTGAGAGCTACGATGATGACAGCAGAACGGTAGGGCGATGCTGATGCACGAGACTCGGAAAACCCTCCTTCTGAAGGAGTGTCCGATAGCGGGGTTCCAGGGGTGTAGCCTGAAGAAGCTGTCAAACTCTCAAGTCTTCTAATCTCCTTCGTCGCTTGGATGCCGTCCATAACAGGCATTTGAATATCCATCTGAGATAACACATCAGCTTGATGGGATTGTCGTACGAGAGAACATCATACCAAGATCAAGTGGAAACCGCCATTTTGCCACTTCTGCACCGCTTCTTCTCCGTTCTTGGCCACGTCATACTTGATCTTCTTCCTCCTCATGAAGGTTGACAGAATGGTCTGATTGATCGGATTATCTGGTCCAACCGATTAGCGGGAAGTACGATAAGATTTGAAGTCCATACCGTCAACGATGAGCACGCTAATCGGAGGTATGATACTTGAGTCAGGTTGACCCTTGCCTGCCTTCCCCGGCGCAGTGACGGGTGTCGAAGGTTTCATATCATGGGTTAACCGCCTTCCCGGTCTTCGCACGGGCATACTGGGTTGAGGGTCCGGCACTGTTGGAAAATTTGGAGGGGTAGAAACTTTCCTTAGATCGACGGTGCTTGCGTTATGCGATGAGGGAGATATTGGTGATGGAGGCGCAAATTCATCTGCCTTGGGGGAAGTCGCTCGTTTTCCCTTTCCTTTAGGAATAGTAGAGATCGGGGAAAAACCCTCGATGGGAGATGTTTCTCGCCGAGGGGGAGATGCACCCCCCAATACATTGGAGTGCAACGCCGCAAATGAGAGCGGTGATTGACCTTGCTTCTTCTGTTCACCATCGGATAGACGGCGGGGGGTGCCCCGTAGCCGATCGGAATTGGGCAATAGAAACTGCGATTTATCGCGATCGACTGCAACACTATTGGGTGAGGGTGTGATAGGCTTCGTGGATTTTGCACGCGGTTGGAATATGATGCCTGCAGGCTGTCCGTCGGGGCTCGAAATCACAAGGCCGGAGGATGGCGTCTGACCAAGCCTTACAGGGCTCTGAGTTTCAGGGAAGTATTCCATATTATCCGCGAGACCGAGGGGTGATGGAGGTGCGTGTGAGTGGTGTTCACTTGTGCTGTCCCTTGCGGATCGACTAGAGCGCTCAGAGTTGGACCGTGTTGAATTCGATGGGCGAGAAGAAGGGGATTTGGGGCTTGGTTGAGCTACATTAAAGAAGGGAGAATTGTGCAAACCAGGGCTCAGTGGTGATGTAGCAATTGGGGCAAAGAAGGGATCTACGATGGGCTTAGTGACAGCAGTGTGGAGCGCAGTGAGGAACCTGCGTGGACCCGCGGGCTTAGGAATAATCATGACTTCGGGTGGACATGATGTATAGGAGTGGGAAGCGAGATCGCATTGTATGATTTCCTTGACCAGCTTGTAATTGGATAGGCTGGTGAAGTGAATGATTACTGCGGGGATTTGTTGCGGTAGGGCCTGTGATCCGAAGCCTAGAGTACGGGCTACTTGTGGTGATGACTTTGGGCGGTGGTGAGCAGCTAAAGACGGTCGTTTCCGAGAGTGAAGGCTGAGAGGTATTGGCTGCTCTGCCCTGTATTTGCGCAACCTCTCCCGAAGGACAGAGACATCATCATCAATCATGACAAATGACAACGACGGAGCTGAGCGTGGAGTGCCGTTCGCATATGAGGCCCGAGGCTCCTGTGACCCACGCTCCCGGCATGAAGAGGCAGGAGCTTCATTGGCGCCTGGACTGCCCTCTACATCAGCCTCTGACGAGATGTGACTGACATCCAACCCCCAAGCAGTGAGATAACTCGTCAGGTGGTGTGCAAAGGAGCTTGCGGTACTTGCATGCAAGGTAACCTTCTTTCCGCGCAAAGTTTCAGTGAATTGAGCAAGCTCTTCGAGAGACGGCTCCGTTCCTAACCGAATGCCACTCAGAAGCGCGGTAGATTGTTCAGATATCGCAGAGGATTTGGCAGTAATCACATCTGGCGAACCGCGCTGAAGTTCAAGTTTGACTTCGTACGTCCTTCTTGACGTTATGTCATCAGGGACCTGGGATGAAAGCGACGCGCCGCATCGAAGAAGTAGCCTTCGGAACAGCATTGAATCAAAGTTCGGCTCTGGGCGCTCTGAAATGCCAGGGGGGTTTATGTTGGTAGGAGTCGTGACATCCATTGGCATATCCGGCAAGTGAAAACGGTGATGGATTTCGAATGTGCAGTACAAGGTTTCATCTTCATCCGTGGGGACAGGTGAAGAGACACCGCTGGCCGTCGAACTTGGTCTCTCCATGGAAGGCGACATATTTGAGCCAAAAAAACTCGACGAAGCGATACTAAGGCCTAAGTCAATGGAGTCGCCACGGCGTGCAGTATGGATGATTTGACGGACGACCTGTACAATGTGAGACTGAGACTTGAACTGTAACGCGCCCACTCACATGTGTTAGCACATTAGATATTCCACACTCTACCCCCTTGACCGCAATATGCCTCATGCCTACATCGCTATGGAATAAGACCAGATCTGCACCAACTTCAGCAGCTCTCCCACTCGATGCATCTCCAACTCCTTGCAGCATCTCCCCAATATCAAAGTCAGTAGCCGCAGTGACAGGTGGTCCAGGCAAAGTCAATCGGCGGGCTGTCAAAGTAGAATTGCTGGATTGAGCAGTACGGAACGTGTCAGCACATAGATCTGGCATATTCGCAGAGATGTAATTGAGGTTCTTCATCGTCGTAAATACAGCAGACATACAGGCGGTGGGGACCGAGAGAGAGCAAGCAGCAAATTGCTCTTTCGCCGGGTCGAGGATTTGTGTTGGCGAGACCTGTAAAAGCGTCTGAACGACCATCTGAACAGAGTCCGCGAGTTCTAACGAAAGCTCGTGGAACCGAGCGGATTCCGCGTTGGCATCTGAGGAGAGGGCTTGGCTTGGCTTTTCAGGCGAAGTAGATGTTGTCCTGCGGGGATTTTTGAGATGTTCTAGCTGTGATGGCAAAGGCATGGAGGTTGCACGAGAAAGCCGTGGAATAATCGGGTTTTCATCATGGTGGTGAGGAGCGAGTTGCTGATGACGAAAGCGGTGGCTCAATGGATTTTCGAATTCGTCTGAAAGCTCGGCCGGCGATTGCTTCTCTCCCAACGAGGAGAAATCTTTCTCTGAAAAATCAGATTCCCCGTCAGACGAACTGAGGACAACTTGGCGCTCTGCAGCTTGTGCAAGAGGTGCAAGTACAGGCGGCGGAGGTTCTGCAGACCACGTTACCGCAAATTTGCTCGGGCCAATGGCTTCTGGCGCTATCAGTCCTTCTTCATTGACAAGAACGGACACCGGCAGACGATGAGCAAGAATAGTAGGTTTGGCTCCACTCATTGATGATCACGGCGCCCTTGAGTCAGGAGTTGTGCGGCAGTACCCGACGTTGTAGTCCAAGTTTCGAACGGGACTATGCAGAAGGGACACAGGAGTAGTGGTTTACAGGAGAAGGGAGTTAATAAGCCGGGGACAGGCAAGGGCCAGGGAGGAATGCTACCGTACAGTGCTACACTGACCGCAACACTCATCCTTTTTGAGCGTCACCCTTTTTTGGCTGTCCAATTTGTTTGCGATCTCTCTATATTACACTTGCCATGCTCTATCCAATGCATGGATACCTCCTCGGCGCTTCCAACATGCGACATAATCACCAAAATATATTGCGAACCGCAGAAAAGCTATATCACGTATGTATCACTACATCAGTAAGTCAACTCGACATCTCCTTCAGCAACCGAGTCCATGTCGTGGTAGCTGACTTTCTTGCCCCCAGCAGCCCTGGGATCTTCCTTCGCATCGGGTGGCGGAGGGGGTGGTGGACCTGAGTTCGTGGCTCCTCCTCGGCGAACTTTCCTACCAATGTCCGCCGCAGGCTGGCCAAGGTCCATAGTAACTTGCGGCTTAGCGGGAAGTCCAGCATTTGCGGGAATTGTAACCTCCATTGGCTGCTCCAGATTAGGGGCATAGCCGCTGATACGATCACTCAGCCTGCGAGCAGTGGTTGCTTCATCCCTTCGGAGAGGCGGAGGAGCAGGAAATAGCCCTTGAGGCCCGTATTGATATCCGAAATGATCCCAGTGACCATTGTTTCCATACGGTGGTGGTGGAGGGAACGCAGCAGGATAAGTAAGATATGGATTCGGCCGGCCAAAATCGGGAGGCGGGTAGACCACCGCGTGTCCTTGAATGCCGAACGCTTGGGGGGGAGGCTGGCTGTTCCCGGTGATAGGAGGTGGGTGTGTGAACGGCTGGATTCTATGTGGGTCCAGCGCGAAGTTATTGAAGTAAGGGACCTGAAAATCCGGCGACCGTGAGATGCCGAAAGAAGATGAGATTAAACCATGCGTACCTCGTCGAGCTGCTTCACGAGCTCAGGGTGCTTGTTCGCGACATGCTTCTCAACAAACGAGGTAGCCTTGAATAGCTTCTGGCAAGTCTTGCACCGGAACCTGCCCTCATCTTCCTGCTTGATGAATTGCTCGACTGCTTTGCTCAGCTCCCTGCAACGAGAATGACATTTCCAGTAATCTGAGATCAAAATAGACACGCACTCGTCGTAACTCTTGCCACCATATTCACGCGGGTCTAGGTCGTTGCGATTGATCAGCAGCGCAATCTTGCTGTCAAACCACTCCAACCAGCGCTCATCTGCTCAACACAATCAGCCAAACTGACTTTGAAAAATGCCGGAAGCCTACCATTACGCTTCCAGTCTCTGCTCTCGGTTGGCTTAGGGGGTAAAGGTGCATCACTTTCTTTCTCATCATCCCTTTCCTTTTTTTCTTTCTCAGCCTCAGCAGCCTTTACCTCCTCAAGCAGTGACTTGGACAGAGGCTTCCTCACGTGCTGCAAGCACTTACGCTGCAATTCTTCAAGATGATCGGTAACAACAGCGCAGTAGTAGCATGCGTGAAACGCTCCCCGAAGGTAGGCAAGATATAAGTCCAGGGAAATAACAGCCTAAAAAAGCCGAGAGCGAACGTCAGCAACCATCAAGTAGCGCATCAGATCACACATACTTTTTTCGCCTCCATGACTTTTTCATCATCCACTCCCTGGTCGCGAAGGTCTGCCATAATCTTCTCTATCCTCCGTTCTATAGCCTCAGATCCGGATTCTTTTGGTTCCGGATCATCCTCATGGTCTGCATGTGCATCACTCATCACAGCATCCACGGGTATTGCATCTCCGTTAGTTGCCGAGGACTCATGCCCTGCTGGATTAAACTGGCGTAGTGCTGTAGCTTCTTCCTCTAAAATAGAGGCCAAGAGCTTTGCGTTCGCAAGGTCTTTCTCGATGCGGTCTGGCTTGCTGGCGACTTCTGGAACATAGCGAATTCTGTTTACAAAGGGCTTAACAGTGTGAGCAACATGAAGTTTGAAGCCTTCAATCTATCGTGTCACGTTAACGAAAGCCACGCGGTACGGAACAGAGATCGTCACCTTTTTATCAGTCAACTCAGTCATTACAACTGTCATATCAGCATCATCACAGAATCTGATCCACCCAGCGCGATAGTAGTTGCGTTTCTGGAGGGGGTCACCGAGTGCTAGGTACATGTATCCTGGCACCTTACTACATGCCTGCAAAGCCCTGTGAGCTTTTATAATCACATAGAACGACCACACGTACCTCCTCCAGCTTCACACGACCAATATCAGGCGGAATGGTCCGGATCATGACCTGGTTGCCTTCCGGGGCGACGGCAATCTCTTCGCCACGATTATTGCGCTTGTTGTCATTCACAGTTTTCCCGTTGGCCTCAGCGCGGCTGGGCTCCTGTTCACCAGCGTCGTCCTCAGCGTCGAGATTAAACTGCATGTCATCATCGCCACCAGTCTTCGCATCCTCACCAGCTTCGACTATCTCCTTAACGGGAGAAGTTGTGTCTGTTTCAGGCTCGCTCAAGTCAGGATCAAACTTGCCCGACTCGAGGTCTAGCAGAAACGTGTTTAACCGCCCTCTCCAACCTTCCTTTCGAACACGACGGCGTAGAGCAACAAACTCCGTAGCTGGGTCATACTTCTCTGCAAACCACGGGGACTTCCTATGGTGATCAAACATGGTCTGCAACTACATACATAACAAAAGACGTTCAGCTGCTGCTTCACAAAATTCATGACGGCAAATGACACAGTATGCCACGCAGTACACATACTACGCTTGAGAGACTGACGGTGACTAACCTGAGTTGCAACAAAATCCTTCTTGTATTTCTCCCAACGAGAACGAATGCCATTGCGAGGCTTAGAACCATCACCGGCTTCGTGCTCTGCTGCCTTGTCGGCAGCATCCTCGTCGGAAGCTTGTTGAGGGAATGCGTATCTAAACCATTCAGCATATTGTTTCAGGGTTGCTGGATGGTCGAGTGTGCGTGGGTCTGCGGGTGCCCTGCGAGGAGGATACGGGGGCGCAAATTGAGTTCTGGGAGGAGACCTGTAGCTGTATACCCGCGAATGCGCATCTAGATCGAGGTCAGAATGGAGAAAACGATTTGACGCAGCCGAAACACCATAATCATCGCCGTAACGCGGGCGTGGATCATATCGTTCCCTTTCCCTGTCGTAAGGTGATATGGACCTGCGACGTTTTCTGTCTGTACAAATTGGGTAGTCAATATGCTGTCATGAAATGAAGTATAAAGACATTTTCGTACTATCGTCTGGTGGTGGACTGCGGCTTCTGCGACGAGTGAAATCATGTGAAGTTCTATCTCGTTCATACTCGACCCATGCTCTCTCCCTATCCCTCTCATGTGGATCCCAGCCACCTCTGTACTGGTCCGGAGGATACCCAGTGTCTGGATATGGTGGTCGAGGATGACCACCACGAGGAGGGGAACGAGAACGCGAACGACGAGGCGGAGGGTAAGCAGGAGCAGGCCAGGAAGACATTATAATATCTTAAGAAGTAAGAACTGAGAGAGAAATCAGAGACGATATTCCACGGCAAGGATGGGGGTTTGAGGAGAGAGTCGAGCATGATGTAGAAGGACAGACAGACCTCTTGGATCGCGAGACTGTGAGTTTTTGAGACCAACCGCTACCAGTTGACCAACTCAAACCTTTGTCGACAATGTCGCGATGCAAGTCGTTGCTTCCGTCAACCGTGTTCTCTTCCTTTCCCCATTCACGCGCCGATTAAAATTTATTCCGTGCCGCCGGCTGGCCCGTGCACTAATTGAACACGTTCAACATTTCAATCAACTGGCTGGAAGCAAGTACTGGTAGCTCCAACTAAAATATGCTACCAAGTACACTATCAAGCTGGGTATCATCCGTGTGCTTCAATCTTTTCCTGGGCTCCTCCTCTTTACTACCCTCAGCCGGGCGCTTGAGCTCAAGTGGCCCTAAGCCCTTTTCCTTTCTTTTTTCGTTACGCTTGTCCAATACTCGTGCAAGTTCTACATTCCTGAGATATTCGTGTTGTTCCGTCTTTGACTGCGCAAGCTCGACGCGTAGCTTAGCAGTATGAATAGCAACTTCATGTGCTGGAATTGCAATGAGTTTTTCGCATGTTCATGCGTGAAGTAGAAACGCACCTATTTGCTCAGTCAACATGTTCCATTTAAATTTGGGGAGGTACTTCATAGTCCACACATCGTCTCGCCAACGGGTCCCTTTCTTGCCGCCGATCGGCTGCGCGTTTAGCATCTCAGCCACAGATCTTGCGACCCTTTTATCCTTGAACTCCACCCAGCCTTCAGTGAAATGCGGCTTCTTGGTAGACGTATACTTTCGGCGTAGGTACGCACGTTTGGCGTCTTGACAAAAGTCAGATTAGCGAGCAATGGCATGGTGAAGAGCAAACACACCTTCTTGTTGGAGATACACTCTCCCAACTTCACCATGGGCACTCATTAGATGCCGTACTTTGGCAGGACGCATACCAGGAGGTATTCGCGAGATGTAGATTACGCCAGTGCGAGCTTGCGCAGCATTGAATTTCGCTAGCGCTTCGGGTGTCAAAGGCTGGACAACCTCCGGACCAGCGAACCCCTCAAGATCCATTCCGCTTACTAGTTGTTTCGTTCGACTGAAATATAATCAAGAGCGCAAAATAATGAAACCGCTGTGGTAAGTGTTTCCCATTATTTTGCGCGCGTGATGCGCTTAGTAATGACGAGGTTTTTTAAGACAGACTAAGCGCTCGGACAAGCTTCATATGTCTTTGACCAGGAGGGAGGGGGTTTTTGGTTGTGCCAGCCGGCGTTAGCCGAGTTGGGGAGACTGCGGAGTTCTCTGATAGATGGTCAGGCCCAGTGAAAATCGACAATAAAGAGGTAGATATGTGTAGATAGAAGATGAAATAGATATACAAAACTATAGAAATCTAAATAAGTCGAGATAAAAAAATGCATAATCCAAAAA
>QFEN01000388.1:1789-11890 GCA_003316125.1 Auricularia polytricha
GTCGTAGGTGGTGTTTCTCCTACCGCCGCAAGTGCCGATCCTAGGCCGACAACATCCAGATCTCGTGCAGGAGTGACATTCAGCGCTTTAAGCACGATCGACGGGTCAACATCCAGTGGTGATGTGTAGGGCGGGGGCTCGGGTATTGGGAGGTCCTGCTATGATATAGCAACATGTAAAACAAGAAGGTTTCCCATCAACGCGTCGGTGCAGCACCTCACGAATGAGCTAAAGCAGACGGACAATGCGCACTGAACACGACCCACCTCAGACCTCTCCAACCATCCCATAACCCACACCCATGCTTTACGTTCGCGCGTCCAGTTATACTCCACACTTGGATCAAGTGTTCCGCCCCATTTTACAGTGGAAAGTACCGCATCAGGATCGATTACGAGGGAGGCGTCTACCAGGAGTCCATGGGAGGAAAATGAGAGGAGCATGAGCGCGGTGGAAGGGTCGTATGTGAGCATCCTGCAGTGAATGTGAGTAGATTTGCACGCGCGAAATAAGGAAGAGGAGACAAAGAGCCTACCGTCCTGCAACACGGAGCTTCCGCCCCACATCATCATCAGTAATGCAGTCCAGCATCATCACGGTGGCGTGCTTCGGCTGTGGCATTCGTTGTCACTTATGTGTGTGTCGATCGATTCCTGTCAGTGGGCTCGATGCTGGGTAAACCGAATTGGGCGTAATGTTGTTTGGCAAGACCTTGCGATCGTAACACGTACAAACAGGAACCAACAACCAATGTTCAAACACCATCAAAGTTGATCAAAGTCCACATGTAAATAACCGGGAGGACGTGTTCAACCCCTCGCCGCAAGCCAACAAAGTATTGTATTACTTTACTTTGCCTCATTCACCTTTCGCCTGCCTCAGCACCTTCCTCGCAAGCTCCACATACTCTCCCTCCTTTCCAACCAGCGCAGATTCAACCAGCTCCCATGCATCCACCTCTCTATGTTGTTCCACCCACCGAACATACTCTGCTTCCTGCCACCCATGTATTACATGCGGCAGCGGCAGTGGAGACCGCACAAGAATATGGTGTAGCACTACAAGCGGAGGCAGGTTCGTGGCGTGTGTAGGACTTGCAAGCGAAGGTGTGTCAAGGAAGAGAAGGGGTCTATTATGAGCGTGAGAGCACGTATCAGTTAGTTTGAGGAATAGAACGAACCGCATTGCTCTAAGCATCTTGTACTCCTCCCCCGCTACTTCAAGACCACGCTTGCTTGAAGGCCCAAGGAACGCACCCAACGTAAATTCGAGCTCAGTCATGTCTGTCGTGAGCTGTAGTTTTCCACTCTCCCCCAAAGGTTTCGCGATACTGGCATGAAGAACAAATATTCGGATGACGTATTTCACGATAGAGAGCACCCTGTGTTTTCTCTTTAACACGACACGTTGATAGGGAATGTCAGAAGGGCGCACCAGGACTGCGTCACTTCACTCGTAAAATTAACGAAGATCTGGGTCTTGACGAAGTTGAGTTTATCAGCGAGGTCTTTCATGTACAGGCTTGGCCCTGCCATGCCCGCCATTGGGTCCACGGCCTTCTGCAGGTCAACCCGATGAAGCCTCGAGACAATTGAAGCGAGCTCCCTTCGTATTGCCGTCAGGAGCGGGTCAACAATGCAATCATAAGTGGTGCGCAGTTTCTGTGCAGCGGAGTGAAGACTTGATACTCTGCATATTTGAGAAGGCAAATACCTTGACACCGGATCTTACAAGTGCAGCAGCGCTCCCTGTGTGTTCTTCGGCTACCTTCTCCAAGTTCGTCCAACAATAATAAAGGCACGTCGCAACCTGTCCGTTCGAAATCTGTTGTGGAGTCGCCATCGGCCCAAAAAGCGTAACCGCTGAGCGATCCGAAGAGATCTAAACTCAACGCATGAGCTATGTAGAACTTATTTCAGAGCCAAAAAAAACTCACTAAATTTTCGGTCCTCGTCGTCGCGCCATCGAGGGCCGTGCCAACGTTTCGCGCCACCGCAAGCATCAACAAAGGATCAAACCTAGCAGAATCAAGCTCATTCATCACCACTCGCGCAATTGCAACCCCTTCGTTAGCGCCTGGGGGCGAGCGTGAGCCACCGCCGAAAGCCTGGGAAACAGCTTCATTCAAGCGGGTTGTTGAGCGAGAGAGGTAGAGAGCCTCAAAAGTAGAGAGCGCGCGGAGGACAAGAATAGTTTCTGGTCTGAAATGGATGTATGATGTTATATATCATTGCGAGAAGGTGAAGACCTACGATTGCTGGGATTGCGTGTAGATTGTGTCAGTATGCACTGCAATTTTGGCAAAGAATTCGTGGAAAAGGCGTAAGAGCCTGGGGTAACCAGTGCTAAGAGTCTGTTGAAGAAAGCTTGACCCTAGTCGTGAGACTTCAGTGGTGATGTACGTGGCACCAGTGACTCGAGACAAACCTTTGGCAGCGTCACGAGCGTACTTCTCAAGCGAGCGTCCTAACGACGTCCAGAACGTTGAACTAGGTTTGTTCTCTAGAACCTTCAAGCAATCATTGGATATGTATCCGATGCATTAGTGTGCAAGGAAGTCACCTTCAATACATCGTCAAGGAATGATCTTTGGGTTACCGGGTCCTTCTTCAATTTCAGGACCTTCTCGAGGGTGTATACCTATAACGACTGACAGTAAGCCCACACGATGTAGAATTGACGCTCAAGTGTCCACCTTAATGCAGCATGTCACCATCTCCTCGATAAGAGACTCAAGGCGAGCCCAAAGTGCGGCTGTCCATTGCGGTGCCGTGATGTTCGTTGGTTCTGTTCGCACACGCGACTTATATAGAAGACCCTGAGAGGAGGGCACATTTTCTGAACAATATCATCAGTAAACGAAGAATAATCTTGATGCAAGATACCTTTCGAAAAAGCCTCCTTGGAAATACGCGAGAGATCGAATGCAGTTCGTATCCGTTCCTCTACGGCGTCACAAAGGTCTCTTGATAGGCCCTGTACGAGCCTCGGGAGAGCACCTAAGTTGTACGCTGTTTGTAGCGAGGATGCCAATAGTGATTGATTCTTAATGTCGACGAAGTTTGAGCTAAGGATTTTCACTGAAATGCAGAACGACAAACCAAAGTGGAAAGACCCGTTATGATCATTGATTCCATCTCATGCGTGACCTTGTATTGTGCTTCTTCGATAAATGGTATGTGTGCGGCTGCTGCCTTCACAGATCGGAGGGGGACCAAAGAATCCATTGCTGGAGCAGTCTTATCGTCAGTTTCTGATGAGTCTTTCCCTGGGCTATCTCCGGTCTGTTCAGGTCCATCCAGCAAGGCACCTTAACACGAGTGAACAATCAGGAGTTGCTTGCAAAGCGATGCACAAGCGAACCTAGTTCTGCAATTGTCAATGCTGCTTTAGCAATAGTACGCTCCTTGTCATCTTGTTGATCCGCGGATAGACCTTCTGAATCGTTAAGCCTTTTCTTCTTCTCAGCAGTGCCCGGCCTGTCAAACGTAGCAAGCTCGGACATCTGAGTTTCCAGACGTCGCGAGAGGACAACAAAACGCGAAATACGTCGCAGTGCATCTGAGGCTTGACGAATACGCTGAAGCCTGGTGACATTCGTTTCCAGAGTTTGGTATGGAACACGAATTTTCTGGCGAAGTCTGATTAGGTCACGTCAAGTTGCGACGTAACGACAGGACCTAGCTACGTACTTCTCCAAGGAGGCATCAACGTCGTCCAAGCCACGTCGAACTGAAGTCAGTGATCCAGAAAGGTTATTGACGCTCGCTGCTCGCTGAAGTAGTTCTTCATGGTGGGCGGTAACCTGCAGTCAATGCGTGATCAATGGCAATTCGTTACTCAATGCAGTAGCATAATTCCATACCAAACTTTTGATTTGCTTGCTCACGTCCTCAATGCTCAAATCCAGCTTGGATATTGCGACTGATATGTCCTCCTTGGCCGATTCCAAAGCCGTGCCCGTTCGAGGCTTTGCGTACTGCTGGACTTGTGGATATGGCTCGCCAGCAAGAATTGCGTTGGCATAGTCATTAGCATCAAAATCAGGGATACTGAACAAGGAGTAGTCTGACGTGGTTTAGGTTGAAGTGATGCGAGATGCTAAGGAACAAGTACTTACCCGTCATCGAGACATTAATATTGATCAAGAGTGGTAGTAAGTACCGGAATTTCTCGATTGTCAGATGTCACGTGGACGAACGCGTGTAAGACGCAGATCAGATCCGAGCTTCCTGGCATCAATTACAACCATCAGCACAAACCAACTTAGAATCTTCCCATGGCACAGATAACTAGTGATTACTGCAATGGAGATATGATGCTTACACTCGACGGCCACTTGGACGTATCGGCTCAGGTCTGAGGACGGAATTTATCTAATGGACTCAGAATCATCATCGAGGTCATCATGATTTGGTGGACCTTATAATTCTCTTTCCGCCTGGCATGATGCTTCAACTGGTGTCCAAGATAAGATAGAGGTCCAGTGGCCTACACATCGCGAAGGTCAGCATCATGGGCTATGAGACGGGCGTACCAGATCTGACATGCTGTCCAGTTGTCCATCTCTCTACCGGAACAAACATTGATGGGCCAGGATGGACCACACTCACGCCCCACTTGCACTCCCGAATTGGCTGTGTAGTGGTCGTCACGCTTCTTGATGCTTGCGCATGAGAGCTACCAGAGGCTACCTAATAATATATATCAAGGTTTTGCTAGGCACAGACTTTGTTCTTTTCTCCTTGCATCCGTCATGTCGCCATTCACCAAGACATGGCTGTCGATAGTGGCCCTGGTGGCCGCTGCTACACCCCAAGGCGCGTTTGGGCAGATAGTAGCCAATATAACGTGTCTGTCCTCCTTTGGTTGGGTACATCATTTCTTTGCTTTATCTTGAAATTGCAAGTTCTGATGGTATGGTTGGGTAATATCAGATGAACAACAGTCTTGAGCAGAACCCGTGTCTAGTTACTGCTTACCTCGGAAGCCCCTGCGCCGGCGGAAGTATGCCTTTCGTTTCTTAGCATGGCCTTGCATGGCTCATCTTTGGGCAGGTTATCAGATTATTTCTATTCCTGCGGGTACCCAATATTCAGGTCCCCCACCTGATGGAACAAACCCTTGCCAATGTAGTACAGTAATCTACTCTCTGACGAGCGCGTGCGGCGTTTGCCAGGGCCTCACGCCTGTGACGTGAGTAGCATCAAGTATGCTTTATGGTGTACTTATTCTTATTTACTTATTCCCTTGCAGCTGGAGTTCCTGGAAAACATATTGTTCAACGGCTTTTGTGCAGTTGTCAGTCTACGAGGTTATGTTCTTGACCTTCTTTTTACCACTTGACGTGCAGATATCCAACGACCATTCCGACTGGCACTTCAGTTCCGAATTGGGCTTATCTGGATGTTGTAAGTACATGAGGCATCCCAACTGTCATACCCTAAGTTTTCTTTGAAGGTAACTGGTAACATATTCAACGCCACGGCAGCGCAGCTGAATGGAGGTCAGTCCACACGCATAAATTGTATGCAGTAGAAACGCCGACACTCACTGTCTTATAGATCTACCAGAATCTAACGCTGCCGCACCGCTATCCACTACTGGCGTACCCACTTCGACGACACCGCTATCCACTAAGGCATCCGCTTCGACCATAGTAATAACCACTATCATATCCGCTTCAACCACGAGTACAGGGTCTTCAACACCTGCTTCGCAGAGCTCGAACGTTGGGGCTACAGTTGGGGGTGTTGTCGGAGGAATTGCCGCAGTTGGAGCCATCGCAGGTCTTGCAGCATGGTTCTTCATGAGGCGCCGTCGCTCCCGCAGAGCGCCCTCAGCCGCTTTCAGCGACCAGCCTCAGATGACGAAGTATCCGTGTCTCTATGTATGTTTCTCATGACGTTTGTTACACATCATGCTCATCTTTTTGTGCAGAATCCCGCCGACCCGAGCACCTTCCCGCCACCATTCTCTTCTACCGCCCCATCCAATCCATCGTCCAACAACTACCAAACCTCCCAGGCCTATTTTCAGCAGCCGCTTCCTGGGCAGTACAATGGTGCTCCGGAGGTCTAAAATCGCTCGCGAAGATGACCTTTGGATGTTATTCCCTTATGGATTTGGACGACACATTATACCATAATATAGATAGGCAGGGAGTTCAGCTGCAGACGACTCGGGCTGGTAATGAGCTTTGTGCAGCAGTTTCAGATTCAATTCTGCCAGAGAATATCTGACCTGAAATTTCGCCCAGCATAATACATACCTAGAACAACTTTGTAAAGGCGACGAAGGCTGCTTCGTGAGTGCCTTACTCTAAAGATTAAGATACTGAAGTGCATGGGGTCTGCTTCACATGCACCGTGCAACGCTCAGGCTGATTCACAGCACCTCCCACCCGATTAGTCGCTTGCACGGCTACCGCGTACCACCTCCGATTGGCATAAGCATCTCCGAGTCTTGCTATCAACCTCTGTATGCGACTAACGGTTCATCATTTCTATTATTATTCCCAGGAAACTCAGATTTATCTTGGTTTTCTTGAAATCTTCCAAGTTTCGCAGATGTTTGTACTAGGACCGCGCCTGATCCTTAGCGTTCGAGACTATCACGTGGCCCACGCTCGTGGCCGACTCCGATGCAGCAACCGACATGACTTCAATTGTTTTTCAGGAGTGCGTGCATGTGACTAGCAGTCATGGTGAATAACACTCGCCGGGTGCTCTGCAGGGAACTTTTTTTCTATTCAGAGTTTCGTTGCGGTATTTATCTAAGTGATTTGGTGTTCTGAAATAGATGTGCAAGAGAAATAGGAGTCAATAACTTGGTTTAATTCGGTGTGATCCGAGTAGCTCGTCACATCTATAAGCCTCGTCAACCTCTTCCTATCCTGAAAAGGCCTCCTAAATCTTTCATAAACACCTGCATAATACCTAGCCCTTGTTATACCTAACTCATTATACAGTATGCGGGTGTTTTGTGTCTGTTTTGCTTGTAATAGTATTGGGGCTTCCCCGGGTCACGTTTTTGCCTCTCGCTCGAACACCCGCTCATGTACAATGTATGCCAGTGGTACCACATCGATCTCCCTCCGCACAGCACACAAGTCCGCATGCGACCTACTCAAACTTCGTATTTTATGGAGAATATATATATATAATGATATATCGGATCAGTACACTAAGTGAATATTTGTAAAGTATTGGAATCCTGCGGAGTCGTAATATTTAGCAACAAATCATTCACCATCGATCGAGCCTCAGTACCCAGTCTGGGTTGACTGAGAGTCTGTCTGACGGAAGAAACCAAATCATCTGTGACAAAGACTGTGCGCTCGTCTAAACAGTCCTTAGTAAAGGCACTAAGGTGCTCGACGGTCTCCTTTAGGTTTGCGGTTTGTCGAACGGCCAGGGAATGCCAAGCTTTTTTGACAAGCATTTGGCAAGAACTGGCATCCGGGAGGTCAAGTGGATGGCCCGATAATCCTTGCATGACTTGCAGATTTGCAATGATGTAGAGTGCGAGGTGTTCGGATAGCAGATTATCGTCAGGGTAAGGGAACGTGTTGGCGATGGTAAGATGACTGTTATGGTATTCATGCCCAAGGATGTGAACGCTCCATACTTCACTTTTGGCCAAAGAATATAAGATTTTCAGACAAAGTAGGTGTTGCCGTGGTGAGTCGCTCTTGGTGAGAGTGGAGTAAAGTGCAGCGGTGAATCCTGACAACAGATGGGCCGACATATCACTGTCACCAGATGATGCGATGATTTGTCTGCAGGAATGTGCAGCACGGAGAGCGGCATCCCGAAGCGCGACCGGCTTTTCTAAAGCCAAAGAGGACACTATAACTTCAACTATTGCTGGGGTCCTGGATTGGTCGAAGCTGACGACGTGAGGCAACTGGCTCAGTGCTGTCATGGCGTCAATCACGGCGGTGTGATCAGAATTGTGGTAATGCATGATGTAGTCGATGAGCCAACCGCAATCAGGGAGCTCTTGAATCGCTAACCGAGATGACCTCTGGTGCCACACTAGTCCTGCATCGCTCTGGTTAACGGAGCCATCACCGGTCACGATAACGGCGAAGTGTAGTACGGTACGAGCGTCGTCCCAGTTCGCGTCCTGGGCATCTTGGGTCTGACCAATAGTCTTGATGAAGGTTTCGCACACTTCGAGTCCCCACTCCGCGACACGATGATGATTCGCGATTTGACGGTACTCTTCTAATTCAAGGACCACGCCTAATGGTTTGAGTAGTCTCAGCATGATTCTGGACCGTGTGAGAGACGCTTGTTTCATATGTCCTAGCAAGACACCAAGTGCGTCGGTGGAGCTTTGTATCATCGGTTGTCAATAGATGTATGTACTTGAGAAGAATTAAACGGACCTTTTGGTAACCATCAAAATTGCATCCCGGTCGATGGATTGGCCAAGGAGCATACTGCCAGCCACAAAGTAATTGGCAAGTACATATTTGGGAGGAAGTGGATTTACAAGAATTGCTGCGATGGCATCCAGGGCTCGGTTATGCCAGAGGGAGGAATAGCGCAAATCATTGAGGCGATGGAGGAGTGGATGTGACATCCAGCAAAGAAAAGTGTCCGGTATGTTGGGTTGATTAAGGTGTGTTGAAGAATTCCCATCCAAGACCACCTCGAAGACAAGGTAGCAAATGAATGATATCTCACGATCGCTGTGATGTACCCATATGAGCTTGTGGATGTCCTCTTCGCGAGTAGCGATTGGGAATGGAGATTCTGCACAATTTAGGAAAGTCTTCTTCTCTATGTACAAGTGCAAGAACGCTTTCCCGCATGCGATTGCACGTTCCCGTCTGTGTGGAACAAGCATCAGTTGCTCGTGGTGAGTGTTTTCAAAACAACTGAGAAACGTGTCGAAAAGCTGCAGAAGAGGAGTGGATATGTCAAGCTCAGGTGGCCATTCCACCTCAGGAACAAAGTTCGCCGCAGTTGTAATGATATCGGGGTCGCCGGATGATTCAATGATCCACCTGATGCATGGAGCATCTGTTTCCTGTGCAAAAGAGACGGAAGGCACGAGTCGTTGCGAGATAGCGTTCAGGGTGGCGATGATCTTGAACGGAATGTAAAGCACGAAACTTAAACAAGCTTTGCTAAAATTATGGCGACGTTTCTGCAACGACGGATAATAGCGGAGGACAGACCGACCCAGAGAACGAAGAGTGATCGATCCTGGTGTCTGGAAAGGGCAATCCGCAGCCATGAGTGATGCCAGGACGATCGTCAGATAGAACGTGAATCCAAGCGTCGTGGATGTAATGATGATGATGGCAATTGTGGAAGACATCGTCCACATGGTAGCGGACAGTGCGATTCCAAACAGGAGAAGAGAGATCTGCAGCAATGAGGGCAAGAACTCTAACACAGAATCGAAATGCCAAGTCCGAAGACCATCGAGTTTCATCTGCCTTTTTCGGCCCCGAGCATCGATGGTACCGCGGCCGAAGCGCTTGAAGTTGTTTAACCATTGCTTTCCTAGCACTGCTCCAAGGGCGGCAAGCAGGCTTGCGCTAAGACTGGCGTAAATCAACGACTGAATCCAGATTACTGAGGAACTAGGCCCCGGCCCCGGCGCGTAGGGTTGATAAGACGGTGGGACGAAGGAGGAGTTGGCAGTCTGGAGTAGCATCCCAAGCAATGCATTTGTAGTGCTGAACGGATCAGGGTTGAGGTTCGACTGCATGTTTACAATAAACGACGTATTGACAGCCGAAAATAGACCAGCCTGTGACTCAAACTCAGATGACGGAGGAAGGATAAGGAAAAGGTTCTGACGAATATGAGAACGATATCCATGTCATCTCGATACTTCTCAAGAAACTCTCCGTCAAATTCTGTAGCTTCCCGTGTATAGGTGGCCCAGAAGCGGGATTTGGCGTCTTTCCCGTCCCCTTGGGATAGTGGTGAACGTGGGGACTGCATCATGATAGTTTCTTCAAGGGTTAAGTTCTGAGGAAGCTCCGGAACCCTGAAGAATCAAGTAATTTCATCAGCCAACGAGTAAGACTATTGTAGATGAACATACTTTGCGTCGCCGTCTGCCAGTAATTGG
>QFEN01000389.1:0-47266 GCA_003316125.1 Auricularia polytricha
GTTTTTGACAAACGATTTTATTAACTTCTGACGCCGCTATCGAGGAACTCAGAACGGTCTGCTGGTAAGTTCAAATGGCTGTGTATTAAGGTTTAAAAGCTTATGTAAAGTTACGCTACATATCCGGAATTCTTATTTTGCACACCTCTTGAACCATACACGTGCTTTTGCGCTTATCCGAAGTTATTGTGTATGCTCAATATTAGCTCGTTGCTAGTACCAACTGAAGGCTGTAGAGGACGATGCCAAGTGGGATGTTGGTTGTAGACTCACAAACCGAAGGTGCTCGTTGTTGGAGCCTTCATCGGGGATACTTATACTACGACACTTGGATTTCTAATTCTACTCTGCTCATTATCCACTCCTGAGCTGTGGTATCTGACATCACCACAGGCACTTTCACTTGACTAGTGCCAATAGCAGCTGCTTCGCCCTTCCACTTTCTGTATTGCGCGAATGTTCCTGGCTTGACCACGCGTATCGTGGGCGTACCGAACGCCCCATTATCATAGGCGCGCCTAATGAAGCTGCCGTCGGTGAGGGCTTATAAAATCACGGGAAAATGAGAGGCTTGCCTGGCTCGTTTGCTAGTTCCACAAAGAATCCAACAGTCGTGGGAAGTTCTCGGACGTCTTTGAAGCAAGTGAACTCCGTAACTTGCCCGAGTGTGTCTTGGGTTGCAGAAGATATTGATTGGACCAGCTGAGCTTCCGTGACAGATGTAAAATCGAATTTTAGCACCAGACTGTAACATTCAATCAACTCAACCGACGCTATGAGACATACCGCGACATACTTTCGTCGTTCAACATATCTCACTACGGGAGAACCATCGTCTAGAGCAAAGCCCAATAGTTCAACTACATCACCAAGTCGGTAGCGCCACAATCCGTTGCAAGTGGTTAGGACGAGCTCATAGAGTCTCCCTGGTTCAGTTTCCCACTAAGTAGTATGGATCAGGTCTACCACTCAATGCAACTCGACACAAAGACACACCGCCGCACATAGCTTGTCGGACACCTCCTCTGCGTCAACGTCGAGGTATTCAATGAATGCTTCGGACAACAAAACTTTGAACCGATGGAGGCTGATAAGTGGCACCAATGACGCATTCACTAGTACCATATCCTGGTGTTTGGAGTATCACATCTGGGCCAAGAACATGTTTCACCTGACAGTTACTGATGTATAATACTGAAGATTAAAAGCAGAAGTAGACCGACATTTGGCACAGCAGACGAGAAAGGGCCACTTCCGGTGCTATATGTTATCTTTAAATTTGGCCAGACGTATTTCGCCCACCCAGGGGTCTTGGAAGGCACAATATAGCTCGGCCGCGCGGACAGGGTTCGCATGCAAGTGACACTATACCTCTATTAGGTATACAACCACTGAGGAAATATAAACTTGTGCTTGCCTCCAGATGATCCCGCACGTGCTCGATATGTTCGAAATCTGGTATTGTCCCTCTATCGATGGCGTCCACAAGTCTGAACCAATCTCGCTCGATGTACATAAACATGTCAAGCAATCCCGTGCAGAAAAGGACCCTAAGAGTATCCACATCCCGATTGGCCAGCCCGAACAACGCGTGCAAGAGAAGAAATGAGGGGTGATGTGTGACCATAGCCACTGCGAGCGGAGTAGTCTCCCCTGGGACTAAAGTCATAAATTTTAGTGTCCACTTCAGTGATCAAAAATTCGGACGACACTCGCCCATAGACGCCATTCTATCCTCGTCTTGTTCCGGGTTCCATCCCATTTGCATCCTCAACAACCCGCCACTCGCTGGGGTAACCATGATTTTTCGAACGATGTCTTGATCTCCGCGAAAAATATCTAATACTTGCCTATATTTTAAGATATAGGCGTATACACTCTGACCCCGGGCCTGAGTGATTGTCACAGGCAAAGTTGTTCCTTTATACTTCGGGAACAGCTTAGGCGCATTGCCCGAGGTCGCACTCGAGGTTCCAATGAAGGCCGGGAAACCAGGTGCAAAGAGGTCAATGACCTCAGATTCCTGGCAGGGCGTATCGAAGAACCGAGCTACAAAGGGTTGATATGTATCATATACGGTGAGTGGAACCAACTCGCGGAAGTTCCGCAAAAATTCCTGCTCATCTTTATGGAGCAAATCGACAGCATGTCGGAAGAGGCTCAGCTCGTCGGCGGTTTGGCAGAACTTGCACTTCCAATTCGCGCCGATGGTCTCAAAGGAGAACTTGTCACTACGCTCTTTGAGCTGGGTCAACAACTCGGGATAGAGAAAATGGCATGTCTAGTTGTGTGGATGTCAGAGTTACGGCTGGTCTGGGTGCAAGTCTACTCGTGGTTTTGGCTGGGATGAAATCTGGGTGCACTCGGAAAGCTCAGCGGATTCAAACGGAGTCAGCCAGCGCATATGGCCAGTCTGCGCATATTCTGCGCCGAAGTCTGGGGGGACAAGTCTGCCAGCCAGCACCTGGTCGGGAAATTCCGGGCTGTCACCCCGCCATCTTCCGCCCGTCCACCAGCTTTCACCACAGTACTTGTGGAGCAGTGCACCATTACATACCTTACTCATTCTATTATCATTGTGATTACGGAAGGCTACTCGATCTCTCGAACAATGGTCGTCGTGAACAACATGTGTTATTGAGGCCTGGTTAACCTCTCCCGGGCTGCTCGACAAATCATGAGTGAGACAGCAACACCACCCACAGAAATCAGCTACGAGTCCGATATGTGTCATATACAGCACGGCACTCGGCAGCCGTAGAGCTGAAGTTGATGACACCGTGGAGAAGAGGCTGATGCAGGTGGACATGTGAGGTGGAGGCTCGTATAGATTATAGTGCGAGGAATCAGGAAGCAGCAGTCGGGCGCGGTCGGTCACAATGGGCAGCGGGAGACAGCCGTGTCTAGACGAAATGAGGGATAGGTTCTCTGCGTCCGGGTTGTTGAGCCGTGCGCCGGTCAACCATTCGTGAACCTCTTTGTAACTGTAGTAATGTTTGATGTCAGGAGGAAGGAGCCCTGACATGGGTGGACATACCTTGGTGGGATCTGAGGGGACGGAGGGCACAATGCCCATTGTAAATCGCTACCGGGGTTTGGAACAAAGACAACATGAAGGGAGAGAAACTCTGCGAAAGCAATTATGAGAATTATTGTAGTTAACGTTAACTTCTAACAGGGCTGTACTCACAAATGGCCTCGGTAAACCTGATATAAGGCCCATGGCTGTGGAAACGCATTCACAATCACAATCCACCTACAAGAAACCTTGAGGATACTCGCTACGAAAACTTGAGTAGAAACTCACGATATAGCAAACAACGTTTGATTTGCGGGGTAGTGCTGAGCATATAAACAGAGGGTAAGATATTTAACAATCTATCCTCACCGTCATGTGCAGTATTACCGTGACATGCACCAAACCAAGTGGCACAGCTGCCATGTTTCAGTCACAGCACCATTCTCTAACACCAGCGTAGACTTCACCCAAAGTCACAGAACTATATCAGATACCTACGCAAATGGGGTAAGAGCAAGCTTTACCGTCCAAATTCGAACGTTCTTACGATCCGACAGCAGTGGCCTAAGCTACCCGATCGTCTTCCGGAAGCTCGAGCGAGGATGGAGAGTCGGAGGCCTTGGCAACTATGCACACTCTAAACCCTCTTTGCTATATTGGGGGTCGGTCCCTTCCGTTATGATAGAGCGATGGAGGCATGGATTCAGACACCGGGCTAAAACAAGTCGCAGTAGCTGGTTCAAGTTGTCATATGCACAGATTCCAGAATGTGAACTTGAATCTCCGAGGCGGCCTGGCTTCTTGGAGGAGAGTTCACCTATGCAAACTGAGAAACATCAGCTTGAAGTTTTAGGAGACTCCATACACCGTTCAAACTGAAACGCGCAAATGGACGTACACGCATGCAGGTCATGACAGTCCTCTACAGCACAGACTCCAGATTCCAAATTGGCTGACTCGGAGTCTAGGTGGTCCAGTAGAAGCTTCGACGGCGTATAGCGGCCATGAGCAGCGTCAGTCTCTGTGTAAGTACGAGGAAATTGACTAATGAGTGAGGATGGGGCATCGATGGGGGTCCGATGGGGGGAACTAGCCAAACAAATTAATGCCATTCTCGTCATGCTGATCACTCCCAGCGGCTTTCCATGACAGATAAGGGCTTACTATAGGCACGCATTTCGATTTATTGATGGTGTAAATATATTACAACTGCTAACCTCAAAAAAGCGGTCAGGGGGTGAGAAGAGAGGTAGGGAAGATGGACCTTGGTGCCCAATTGTACTAAGCACGCTGGCCTAACTGAGTATAAATCGACTTATATACTGTCGCTGATACTGAAAGCGGCTAAGCTTGCAGTATTCTACCTTTTGGTGTAACGGTTATGAGGCGCGGCAGCTGACCAACTTACACCAATATACTGTAGGATGTCCCCATGCATGCGCTAGAGCAATACACAACAAGCGGATGAGATACAGAATTAGTGTAGTGAGTGCACCGCAGGCACACTAGTATATATAAACCACCTGGAAATCGGAATTCCCGCTCACGCAAGGGACATTACTGCCAACTGAAGGCTGTAAAGGACGATAGTGGTATGCGGTTGTAGACTCATGAAACGAAGGTGCTCGTTATTGGAGCCTTCATAAGGGAACGACTGCATGGAGGATATACTATGTACGACATTTAGATTTCTAATTCTACTCTGCTCATCATCCACTCCTGAGCCGTGATATCGGACATCACCACAGGCACTTTCACTTGACTAGTACCAGTCGCAGCCGCTTCACCCTTCCACTTTCTGTATTGTGCGAATGTTCCTGGCTCGACCACACATATCGTGGGCATACCGAATGACCCACCATCAGACATACGCTTAATAATTTCGTTCACATCTGAGAGGACATCTAGCAGTTGCTGCTTCGCGAGGTGCGAGGAGGCGCCCAATGAAGCTGCGGTTGGTGAGGACTTACAAAATCACGGGGAAATGAAGGGCTTGCCTGGCTCGTTTGCTAGTTCCACAAAGAATCCAACAGTCGCGGGAAGTTCTCGGACGTCTTTGAAGCAAGTGAACTCCATGATTTGCCCGAGTGTGTTTTGGGTTGCAGAAGATATTGACTGGACCAGCTGCGCTTCGGTGACAAATGTAGAATCGAATCTGATCACCGCACTGTAATGTTCCGTCAGCTTAACCAGCGTTGGAAGACATTCCGTGACTGACTTCCGCCGTTCAACGAATTTCACTACGGGAGAGCCATCGTCTGGAGCAAAGCCCAATAGCTCGACTACATCACCAATTCGGTAGCGCCACAATCCGTCGCATGTGGTTATGACAGGCTCATATAGTCTCCCTGGTTCGGCCTCCCACTAAATAGTGTGGATCAGTCTACCGCTCAACGCAACTCGACAAAAAAGACGTACCGCTGTGCATAGCTTGTTGGAGACCTCCTCTGCGTTCACGTCGAGGTACTCAATGAATGCATCGTTCGAAACTTTGAATCGGTTAAGGTCTCCAGGCTGATACATGATACCAAGGACGCATTCGCTGCTGGCATATGCTGGTGTTTGCAGTATCACATCAGGGCCTAGAATATGCTTCACCTAGTGATTACTGGTGAGCATCATACAAAAGAATAAATTGGGAATTGAAACCGACTTTTGGAACAGCGGACGAGAAAGAGCCGCTTGCGACGCTGAGTGCATGCTTCAGATTTGGCCAGACAGATCTTGCCCATCCCGTGGTGGCGGTGTTGGAAGGAGGTCCGATAGCACGTAGCTCAGCTGCGCGGGCAGGGTTCGCATGTAAATGCCGCTATACATCTAATTGAGTACATATCCACTGGACGATTACAAACTGAGCTGACCTCCAGGTGGTCCCGGACGTGCTCAACATATTCCAGTTCTGGAATTGTCCCATTTTCAATGGCGTCCACGAGACTGTACCAATCACGCTCGATGTACATAAACATATCGAGCAATGTTGTTGAGAAAAGGACCTTGAGAGTGTCCACACTACGGTCGGCTAGCGCGAACAGCGCATGCAAGAGAAGAAATGAGGGGTGATTTTTGACCATAGCCACTGCGTACGGGGCAGTCTCCCCTGGGACTGAAATCGGGAGTTTCAGTGTCCACTTTCACTGATCACGATTCGGATGGCACTCACCCATAGACGACATTCTATCTTCGTCTTGTTCCAAGTTCCACCCCATTTTCATCCTCAAGAACCCAGCACTCGCTGTGGTGACCATAATTTTCTGAACAATATTTTGATCTCCACGGAAGATATTCAAGACCATCCTATAGGTCAAGTGATAGGTGTGTACTCTCTGAGAGCTTGCCTGACCCCAGAGCGTTCCTCTATACCTCGGAAAAAACTTGGCTACCTTGCCAGAGGTCGCACTAGAAACTGCGATGAAGGCAGGGAAACCAGGTGCAAAGAGGTCAATGACCTCAGATTCCTGGCAGGGTGTGTTAAAGAACCGAGCCACGAAAGGTTGATAAGCATCGTATACGGTGAGTGGAACCAACTCGCGGAAGTTCCGCAAAAATCTTTGCTCATCTTCGTGGGATGAATCGATAGCATGTCGGAAGATGCTCAGCTCGTCGGCGGTTTGGCAGAACTTGCACTTCGAGTTCGTGCTGATAATCTCGAAGAGAAGCTTTTCATTGTGCTCTTTGAGCTGGGTCAACAACTCGGGAGTCAGTGATTTAAGGGGTGGAGAAGACACCATGTCTGTGCTACGAATTGACTGCCAGTGCCAGTGTCAGTTCTTATACTATGGCCCTGTTCTAACTCGGCTCTCGGAGTCTTGTTCGGAGGCAACATTCAAGTCCAACTGGGGTTTTCTATTTGTCACTAAGCTGACACGCGTGAATAAGAATGAGTGACTGAGGGTGGCGCATATATGGTGCAGCCGCTCCTGGCTAACTTCCAAGCTAGCAGATTATTACTAGTTGAAATGCCAGGTTGTTTAGTATCAGAAGCTGATAGAACGAAGTCCGCTTCTTAGTAGGGGTTCTCCGTAGTGTGAGTATTTGGTCTGCCTATAGGAAATACTTGTGGAAGGGATGACAACAGTTCCTGTGTACCGCGGTAGAGTCCATGAGGGACTAACACGGTCTACAATCAAATTACAATTTGCACGTGACCGCGTATCTGCCTCGTGTTCGTTCATGGTTCGAGTCTTCACAAAGAGGTTTTGTGACTTTCGTTCGTTTCCTGAAGTTCGACATCGTCGCCGACGACGAACGCCCTTCTCGTCGGTGTGCACCCTTCATCCTCGACGTACCAGCTTTTATTGGCATCGATGATTTCTTCAACATCACCACGAATCATATCGCCAACCCATCGCGAGCACCGTGTCTCGCCTCCACGAACACCACCAATGATAGCATTTGATGACCCAAAGAATTTGAGTCGTCAGCCATCAACTTCTCCATCTGACGAGTCATCTATCATCGAGCTCTCATTTGACTACGAGCTTGACTCCGCGGGCAACTATGTCCGTATATCAAAAGGTTCATCAAGGTCCAGTCATTCGAGCCCGCCAACACCGAATGATGGTCTACTTGATGGTGTGATTAAGCCCTCTTCGTCTTCCCCACCACAGGGGACCTCTATTTCCTATGCGTACACGAAGCCTCCTTCACCTGTACTACTCAATTCTCCTGTACCACCACGACGGAACTCTCTCTCCCGGTCAGAGAGCGCATATCCCTCACTTCAAATCGGGAGCGGGGTTGAGCCACTGCCACTTGCAGCTCAGCATCGAACTCAGTCATTAGCCACGGCTAACCCCACTCGTTCGTTCCAACGGGTCGCGTCCGTACCCGCCGCATTGACGCCAGCTGCTTCTCAATCAGCATTGCGTGCACCACTGTCGAGTGGCCTTGCCGGGACTGGTCGAAAAATCGGGCGTCCCCAACGCGTGCCTCGAGACGAGTATCGTGAACAACCTCCACTTACGCTGGATGAACGGGAGGAGCTGCGAGCGCGAGAGGAGTGGGATATGCGGGTACAGGAGGAGAAGGAAAACTTAATAACCATTTCTGACGGGGACGGCCTGTCGTCAGATGGCGCCACCTCGAAACGAACATCCCCGCGATTAGTCGCTCGTTCTGCCTCTGTGAGCCAACTCGACGGACGGGCAATTTCTAGCCTCCCCACGCGTGCGTATTCATCGACCACGGGCGCACGCCAGCCGCTCCAGTCCGGTCGGCAGATCATAGCAGGGCCCAATCGCGCGGGACGGGTATTGATGGGTGTCAAATATGGCGTGGGTTCAGGTGGGTTCGACAAGATTAATGAGATTGAAGGCAGTGAGAACGAATTTGCTACCGACTATGTAGGCGATGAGACCGATCCCAGTACGTAACTCTCAACCTTCCCCGGTTCACGATCCAATCTATTTATGTAGACGCAGATGAACCACAACCCGGGAATGGCATGCTTCGCCATCGCAGTCATGTTGCTCCTCTAACGTTATCAAGTGGCACGCGGCCTCGCCGTTCAGCCAGTTTGAGTGATGCATCTGGAGGTGCGCTTCTAAAGTCTATCTTCCTCATCAAATCTACCGTCTGATATTTAACAACTATGCTCCAGAAGACAGGCTGTCTCCGCGCCTGCTCCCAAGCCAAAATCAACAGCAGTATGCCCCACGCCCAGGGTCCAGCTTGGGCATCAACTCAGCACGCGTCAGACGCGTGACGACCGAGCAAGATGGTGTGTTGATGTTCCCATGCTTGCCTCCTCATTGACCGTATGATTATAGAGTATGCAGCAGAATATGCCCGTCGCGCAGCGGAAGAGGCGCCTGAACCTTTCCCCCAGCCGCAGCCCCGCCAGTCGCCCTCCCCAACGCATATGTCTCATGCGCACATGCGCACCCAGACGCACCATCGGCGCGACTCGGACACTGTCCGCTCCCTCGCGCTCAATAACCCGCCCACTGCATCCTCGCCCACAATGGTCGAACATAACCTAGGCAGACTGTCCCCATCCACGCGGAACGTGTCGTTGTCACAACCACAGGGACAAGGACAAGCGTACCACCGGCGCAACCCCACAGCACCCGAGCCACCAACCACGAGTGGGTCGTTGGCGCCACCTCCTGGTCCTGGCAAATCAAAGAATGGAAAGACATGGGCTGCAGGGGACGAACCTGCAGATAGCGAGCCGGAGGTCAAAACTGCGTCACGAGTGCGGCAGGCACCCCCTCCACCCGCGCCTGCGCCTGCTCCCGTCCGGAATCACAACATTGTTGTAAACAAGAAAGTGTATGCACGGCTTGATCTGATCGGAAAGGGCGGCTCATCTCGCGTATACCGCGTGATGAACGCGAACAACGAGATCTATGCTATCAAGCGCGTGTCGCTAGATAAGACGGACGCGGAGACTATGAGCGGATACATGAATGAGATTGGGCTGCTCAAGCGGCTTGAGGGGAATAATCGGATCATTCAGCTGTTTGATAGCGAGGTGAAGGCAGGCCCTGGAGGGACAAAAGGACATTTGATGCTTGTGATGGAATGTGGAGAGGTTGATCTAGCAAAGTTGCTGCAGGAACAGCAGAAGGAACCGATGAATATGGTTTGGATATCGTATTATTGGCAGCAGGTCAGTCAGAACACGACCTTGTTCATCCCTGTTACTGACGTGAGCGAGCAGATGCTGCAAGCTGTCCACGTCATCCACGAGGAGAAAATTGTCCATTCCGATTTGAAGCCCGCAAACTTCGTTCTTGTGAGGGGCCAACTGAAGCTCATTGACTTCGGTATTGCAAATGCCATCGCCAACGACACCACTAACATCCAACGAGATCATCAGGCAAGCTCTGCCTCAGGTACACATCCTTCATTATTGATTACATTCCTGTCTAGATCGGAACTGTCAACTACATGTCCCCCGAAGCCATCGAACTTCCCGATGGCATGCGGCGGCTCAAAGTTGGGCGAGCCAGTGACGTCTGGTCCCTCGGGTGCATCCTCTACCAGATGGTTTATGGTCACCCGCCGTTCCAGCATCTTTCTGTATATCAAAAGATGAAGGCTATCCCGGACTTAGGCCACGTCATCGATTATCCGGACTACAGCATACCCACTGTCGTGAACAAGGCAGGTGAACGGAAAAAGCTCGAGCATTTAAAGCTACCTGTCAGAGCGGATGTTATCAAGGGCATCAAGAGTTGCTTGATGCGGAATTCGAAAGAGCGGGCAACAATTCCCGAGTTGCTTGAGCAGGAATGGTTGGCAATGAAAGAACGTGAGAAATGAAGTACTCCATCTGAAATTTGTGGTGACCTTATTTTCTGTAGCTGAAGTCCAATCAGCGAAGCCCCGGCTAGCACAAGACGAGACGGTCATTAATCCCTACTACATGAAGCAGCTGCTTGAGTATGGCATTAAACTGGGCCAGCAAGCTCAAAGTGGTGAAATAGATCAAGAATATCTTGCCAAAGAAGCAGAGGTTGGTCTTCATCGATTATCCGTCCTGGACTCATACTAATCTGCATCCCTCAGCGCTTGGTAGCAGAGCTTAAAGCCCTCGAGTCATGATGTCTCCACTCAAATCTCAAATTTTCGACCATCACCATACTGTATTCGTCAACGTAGTCATCTTTCATTGCACACCACCACGTCTTTGTATGCGACCCGGCCTTCAAAAGCAATTCTCCCCAACGACTTGTATGTACACCTACGCTATGCCTTCCCATGTACTCCTCGCTCTAGACTCTTTCGCTTGCCTTTCCCTCCTTGCACTCGAACTTTTAGCATCCTACACGCGCTTCGCTATCCTAGCTGTGAACCTGCAACTGCATTTCCTTCTCTTTCTTCGTTCTCCACCCCTTATTAATTGCTACTCTCGCACGTTCATTTACATCCCCTCGAAGTTGGAAGGGTTATTGGCCAAGCGACCAAATGCCTACGGCTTATATATAACTGCGCATTACGCTGTAGGAATACGATGCTGTTTAACCGTCGTGAGGTTGAGCAACTCAATTGTGAGATGAGTCTAGGAGGTGTGGTGTTGCCTTTCCTGAATAAGGTTAAAGTTATCTTATCTGTCTTGGACCTTGACCACCACCGCCCAACAACATTCTTACTATTGCTCCCAACGCCATCAGCCTCGACAGTTTGATGGCGCATTTACCTTCCGACGTTTATCTCACAACCAGCTTCATGCACTCAGGAGACGTCAGTCCAACGACTCCCAAGCTCCAGCTCCAACTCTCTATACCTCATCATGATCCAGCATATTATATACCCGACGGAAACACCGTTCTGCTTGTGGAGAACACGCTTTTTAGGGTTCGTTGTTGTCTGAATTGGATTGTTCCCTACAAACGCCAAGCCATCACTCTTAGGTCCATAGGTCGACACTGACAAAGGACAAGTCTACCTTTGACAGTATGTTCTCCCTAGACTCAGACCTACGCTCAAGCTCCAGCACGCCGAGTGTCACTGCGGGACCCGAAGGTGAAAGCGACGACAACCCGATCAGGCTCCCAGGAGATACGGCACAGGAGTTCCGCGCTCTCCTGTGGGCTTTGTACGCCTTGTACGTACGTTTGCAACGACTTCTTCCCCCGGACACAGTTGAACTGAGCAAATAACACGCAGGCCACACGAGCTCACCCTCGCGCTAACGCCTAAAGCGAATACGTCACAGCTGTTCCATCTCGCTCGCATCACGCATAAGTATGAATTCCGCTCGATCGAGGCATGGGCCCTTGGTGCCCTTACGACGATATACACGCGCCCAATGCACTCTCCCAGCGTCCAAGTTGAAGACATTGAGGGGCCCAGCCTTGTGCAACTTACGGAGCTGGCATCTCTTTGTGAGCAACGGGATCTTCTCGACGCTGCCACGCTGCGATGGAAACGGCTACTCGCATCTGGGAAGGACATTGCACTCGCTGTTGGAGTCGCGGAACGGCTTAATCTACGCATCATGCTTGGTTTCGCATATCATGCCATGATGCTTCAAGGCCGGGAAGTTTGGGATAACGATGCGTTACTCACGCGAGCACAGCGCATTCGCCTTCTTTCGGGGCATTATGCTCTCGGCCGGCTATGGGAACGTCTGCCAAGCGAGCCACCTGTTATCTCGCACAGTCCGCGGTGCACGGGGGGTGCTCAAACACGGTGTAATCAAGCCTGGGCTGCACTATGGCGCTCGACACTGGACATGGGCCGTCAGGTCCTGCCATTACAATACGCAGACGTGGTGGGCAAAATGATGCTTGCAGAGAGTGTAGCGAAGGCCCTTGTGGAGCGAGAGATACCTACGCAAGGGATGCTAGATGCAATGCCATGGTGCAAAGACAACGTCTTGGCTGCTGTAGCTGGGAAGCTGAAAGAGGTGCAAGAGAGTTTGGCCGATTATTTCACGGATGTGGTATGATTGTTGGTTCTCAGTCGGTTTGATACTCTACGGCAGCCTTGACATTACATCTGATTGCGATGCGAAGTCCTTCATATCGATCACGCATGATTCATGTGAACCTTTTGTGCACTTCTCAAGTTACGGACTTATGGAGCGAACCTTCCTGATAAACTGGATGACTCGGTATGGACTAGAAGGATTGGAATTGAACATATGTAAATGAGTTGTAAGCATTCACGCACAAGAGTCAGACTTATTCCCTGACATGTGAAAGCCGAGTGCGTCATTCTTGTCGCCTTTCCCATTGGTCTCGCAAGATCCCCATTGTCAAAACGTCTTCCCACCTATTATCCATCCACACTGCCTGGCGCTTCCTGCCCTCCATGACGAACCCACTGATGGAGAACCATATTGAGATCAATCGACCATCATTCGCAGATGCTATTATAAGGGCTAATGAGAAACAAAACCACTCACAGTTTCTCATAGACTGCAATTGCTCGTGCATTATTACCAAAGACTCCGAGGGACATTCTGTTCAAACCGAACCACTTGAACGAATGATCAACCATGAACTTTGACGCCTCGGTCCCATATCCATTGCTCCAAAATTTCGGAAGTAAGCAGATCCCAAATGTGCCATCGCGATTCTTGGGTTCAAGGACAGTGACCAATCCCTGACCCATGAATTCACCGGTTTCCTTGAGCGCGATTATGGCACCAAAGGTTGCATGCTCCATCTGAGTTCTTAGTGTCTCCTTGAACTTTGGACCAAGAAGCGTGACACTATCGCTGGTAACAAAGGGCTGGACGAGTGGATCGTTCCAGAGGCGGAGGAGGTCGTCGAGATCACTCTCGACATAAGAGCGGAGAATTAGACGTTCAGTGGTGAACATGTGAAAGGAAGACACAGCGAACTGCTGAGCTCTTTAAGTATCGCTTACACAGACCAGAAGAGCCTGAATATTGAGCACTACGTATGTAATACCCGCGAGGAAAGGTGAGGAGGTGCATCCGCTGACCTTGTGCATCACTATGTACCCCTCCGGCAGGGCCGCAGTCTGAGCGTCTGGCAGCATTAGTTCATGACGGCAACTCAAATAATTGGCGGAAGACTGATATCGATATTGTCTTCACGGTGTGACGTGTCACGGAAGGCAACAGGATGCACGCCTAAGTTTGAGAGAACTTCATCACAGCACCTATAGTTTATTGTAAGAATGTCGCCTACCTCGATTCCACACTAGCGTTGATGCGTTAACGTTGGACAAGTACCAACCCAGTATATCATTTCTTTCTGAAGAATTCGAATCAACCAACTTTGCTTGCACTCGCAAAATATGGAAGCACATGTCGTTTTGCGCGTTACGTCGTTTAACGTTTAACGCGTCTATACCTGGGGCTATGTACGACACGTGGTACACTTCTTTCCATGCAACCACTTCGTCCAGTCATGAATCGACGACATGGGATGGAGAGCAAGCTCGGGGTTGGCGGCGGCACAGTTAGCATAGAAGCTCAGAACAAGTGTGGACTCATCTGAATCATGTTTGCATCTGAATGAAGTTCTAACCAACTGCGACCCTTTCAGTCTCGATAGAGCCGAAGATTTATGTCGCAGGAAGAAACCACAGAAAGCTTTGCCCTTCCTTCTTAAGGCTATGGAGGATGGAAACAATTTGGATGCTTTCGTTCAGGCTGCTTTCCTGTTTCCTCTGCCGGAAGCGCTCAAGGCACTGGAGAATGCAGAGACCAAGGGTGAGTATGCTCATAGAGTCATTGGCTTTGGATACAATTCATTATTTTGAACAGGTAGAGAAGGCTTGAAACAGCTTTTGGCTGCGACCTGTTTCGATGACGGCAGCAAGGAAGTTGGAAAATTCTACAGCATACTCGAGACGCGCCCGTACATGCGCGTCCTGCAGGCTCAAGTCCGACTTTACTTTGAAGCCAGCCAGTTTGGTAAATCTTCGTATGTGTTTCCTAGCCTTGTGCGCTCTTCGCCGGTTCTGATGCATCAATGATCAACCAAGCAATACTATGATCGAGATGCTGCGTCTGTGCCCAGGAGATAACATGTCACAGCGAACATGGCTTGGATCTATGCTCTTATCTGCAGGCCGAACAGCCGAGGCCTTGTCGTTCGTAAAACAGTGGTTGGCCCATAACCGGCGACAGACACCTCCACGGGGTGGAACCATATTTCAAACGCCTTCCTCAGATTGCCTATCATCCGAGCACGAGCAAGCGTTGTTGAAACGTGGCGATGGATCGATGCTGCACACAGCAGCTTTGGCCTGCTTCAGATTATGGGGCGACTGCTCTGTCGCTCGACAGTACCTTCGGTTAGCTGCTCGTGCCAATCCGGTTATCCTGACCAAAATCCTGGCAAAAATAGATAAGCCTCGTATGGTCCCAGCAATGTATTTTATCCGAAATTCTCACTAGTTGTTCGCAGGCAGCCTTAACAATAACCCTCGTGGATTCAATAGTCCAGAGGAGGCTCAGGATTATCTTTGGCTAACCCAGAACCTGTGGATGGATCCGGTAGTATGGGAATGGGCAAACAATGATTCGGACGCCAAGAAAGCATTACTGAAAAGTTGTTCAAATGTTAACTGCAATGCTGTTGAACAGGATGTTGCGCAGTTCAAGCGATGTGCTGCATGCAAAGAAGTAAGAGTACCTATAGGAGCCCGTGATTCGCTGTTGACACGCAGTACAGGTGGTTTATTGTACCCAGGAATGCCAGAAGAGCCATTGGAAAACCCATAAGCCCAGTGAGTCGCAATCGATATCGTGTTTGCCTGGCTTAAGTTCTACTGTGATCACAGCATGCAAGCAGCAAAAACAAATTAAAGACATGGTTCGTGCATACCAAAAAGGCAAACCGATCCCGGATGGCGCACATATGGCCTCCGCGGATTTTGCTAATGGCATGTCCTTCATTAATTGGGCCTAGCCATGTCGCCGGAAAGCATCAGGTTTCGCAGATCTCACTAGATTCTAGCTGTGTGGTACTGATCATATTGTACATTGGACTACATAACAAACGATGGTTACATGAACCCTGCCAACAGAAAATGCAATGAAAGTACTTAAGAGTACGGGACAAAGTCATCACGCACCGGCCACGTACGCAACCCGACCCAGTTCGTCACGAATTTGTGAAGACGACGGGTCATCGGACCGTGCTGCATCGGCGTCATGACTCTTTGACGAAAACTCAACAGAAGGTTGAGACGCCAGTTTTCCCAAGGCCTTGATGGCAAATTTGATGTGGGCGTTGGAATTCATTGTCTCAGATAATGAATCCCTATATATTTTCAGTTGCACTTGAATTCTGCCTGGTGAGCATACATGATTACCTGATTGTGCCATCATTGTCGATGACAAAAGTTGTTCTCGCGTCGGTGAATCCGAGAAGGCTCTTGCCGACATGGAAAGCTTTGTAGGCAACGTGCTTCTCGTCGCTCAAGACAGGATACTGTACACGCGATAACTCAGCTGGGCCGTCACGCTCAGAAATCTCAAGACAACTCACTGTAAGGTTCTGACTTTCAACAAATTGCTTCTGCTTTGGCACAGGATCGCGGCTTATCCCAATGACCCGGACATCAGCCCGCTTGAAGATCCCGTTGTCTGCAAATTCATGCTCAATACATACCTATGCCCTAGTACAAGCACATGAAATTTACATACCAACCAATACATCGCGGAATTGACAAGCCTCACGGGTGCAACCAAGCGATCCTGTGCAGCGAACGGATGAACAAAAATACTTCGGACCGGAGTATGTGAACGGACGAGTGCTTACCTGACTCGGGGTAGAAGAACAGTGCAATAGGCTTTTCACTCGCAGCCCCTGTTCTTCAGGGGGGAACTTGAACATGTGTCCGTTCGCATCGGGAATGGAGAACTCTGGCGCCGGCTTATTGATAAGAGGATGAGGCGCCATGGTAATTAATCAGAGTGAGCACAAGGGGGCTGGAGTTCCGAGGTGAAGTCACGGTGCGAGTTCGTAGTAACAAATTTAGGATGGCCCCTCAGTGATAATCCGATCCCACGCAACCCCTCGATTAGTACATGCACAGTAAATCTGTATGGCTGTTCTCTAATCTGTGATAGAATTTCCGAGAATTATCTAGAGAAATTACTGCCTTTGCGGGGTGCCTTGATGGAGTGAAAGCAGAAGGATAAAAACCAAGGCCTAATGAAGCTATGCTGCAAAGCTGGTACTGTGAGACCAGCAGTTTGTTTTTGTCAATTTTGTTGTTGTTTTCTTTGCGAAATTCAAACCATCATGTCCATTACACGCCCATCGTGCCAATATTTCGGGTAGACTGAGTATACTATCGGTGGGGGAGCTATGGGGAAATTATTACCCTTGAGATATGAACGGGCGCATGAAGTGGTGGACGCACCGAAAATAAGTAGGCTCATCAGCTGGCATGTCGAAGTTCCAGCACCGATAAGCAATCGCAGCCTATAGAGTGGCTGTCACGGCTGGTTTCGAGAATCCAAAAATTAGCAGTTGACCATGGCGGCACCAATTCCTTAATCGAACAGTACTTTTTTCGGCGTGCACATGAACATTGAAAGTGCCTGAGAATAACATTGAGAACATATCAGATAAGCCGAGGAATGGCCAGGGACCTACGGGACAGAAACCGTGCCAAGGACTTTGGGCGTGCATGCACGAGACTGAAATAACGTTCTCACAATGCTGATCATCGCGTTCACGCAAATAACAGGAAGGAACGCAACATCTAGACAAAACCATAAACCAAATGCCGAGGAAACTATGAAACGCCTTGTAGATAGATACACAGATAACAGCCAGGAGTATGATACGTTGTGAACGAGCGCCACCGGCCAAAAGTCAATAGACCTGTTTATGACAAGCACATTGGATTTATAAGGCGGTTGCGACAAAGCCTCCATGCTAGTCAAACACAAAAAGATGAAAATATGATAGCGCCTCGATAGCATCGACATAGCATACGAATTAAATTGCGCGGATCCATTCTCATGGCTTGGGACCCATGGCCTCTGAAAACAGGTTATAAGTTTATTCCGACTTGGATAAAGATAAAGCGTACCTGCATTCAGCTCGGCAAATCGCTGCCCCACTCGCTCTGAGTGCTTCAAAAATTTGTCTGCGCAATTCATAACGCATTGTTCCTGCTCCAAGGTTAAACTCGAACTGTGTAAAGATAGATATGAAGGGTTATCACTTCTTTCGAAGACAATGCTTTGCTCGTGAAGTCATTACAGCATGAGCTAAAACATCTTTCCACAAGGCCTGAGTATAGACGTAGGAAGTCTTGCATCTGACGAAGTAGGACAATATTCAGACACTGCTGAAGTGCACATGACGAACCAATACCTGTTTTTTTTCAATAATTTTGGTCATATGGGCCTGTTCAGCAGAGTTGAGCTGTGAGAAATCCATGACTTGGAGACGGCAGAAAAGGCTAAAGACAAAAGAACTTTGGACCGTCTGCGCAGATGGTTGGTTGAATGAAGGCACTTTCCAAAGAGAAATTAGGATTTGGAAGTGTAATGGGTGACACGTGCACTGGTGTGAATTTACTTTTTTGATGCTTAGGTAGATTTGCACACCTGCAGAGATCACGATGACTCGACCAAGATCTCTCCATTAGACTCCCATTCGCCCTCCAAGAACCTTCTCTCATCCTACCTCTTCAAGCTTATCGTGATTCTCACAAGATAGCCTGACAACTGGTATTGATTCCGCCCATCGTACTTCAAGTCATCCAAAAACCTATATAGTTCCATGTCAGAAAGTAAGCTCTGTATTCTCCGTGTCATCTTCAACAGATACCAATTTACCTTCCCTTCAAGTGGATCTCTCAATGGCTCTTTCTTTCAAAGAAGCCCTTCAACGGCTCGAGAACCGTCGCGTCAAAGCGACGCGTCCATTGATTCCACCCCAAATCCTGCAGGAAGACCTTCCTTTGTGTGTAATTTTACTTTTTTTATGATGATGTCCTAACGTACATGTAGGACTTTTCTTGCTGCCAACACCGTCCTTGAGGGACGTCGGGCAACCGAAAATGTACTCAGGGGTGACGACGACCGGCTGATGGTGGTGGTTGGGTACAACATATCTTCGTGCAGTTGATTATTGACTGACATGTAGTCATTAGTCCCTGCTCGGTGCACGACGTGGGTGCAGCCGTCGAGTACGCCAAGCTGCTCAAAGCCTATGCAGACGTGGCTAAAGATGACTTGCATATCGTTATGCGTGTGTATTTTGAAAAACCTCGGACGACTATCGGATGGAAAGGTTTGATTAATGATCCGTAAGTTTATTTCCGATTTTTTTTTACGACCGATTAAGTGCTGATAATGAGGAAATAGCGATATGAATTGTAGTTTCCAAATCAACAAGGGTTTGCGCATCGCGCGCACCCTCCTTTTAGATATTGCTAAACTTGGCATGCCTGCTGGCTGCGAGTTCCTCGATACAATATCGCCTCAGTATACCGCCGATTTAGTGTCCTGGGGGGCTATCGGCGCACGGACCACAGAATCTCAAGTGCACCGAGAGTTAACTTCTGCACTGTCGATGCCCACTGGATTCAAGAATTCGACCGACGGATCCGTTGGCATTGCGATCGATGCATCTCGTGCCGCTCGAAGTGGCCATGTATTCCTCAGTGTGGGCAAAGAAGGCCTTAGCAGTATCATTGAAACCGAGGTACGGCAACCTAACATTTTAGCGCCCTCGCAGCGATTAACTTTTGCAGGGCAACCCAGACACGCATGTAATCTTGCGTGGTGGCTCTAAAGGCCCCAATTACGCCGCGGAATACGTCCGTGACTGTGGCGAGAAGCTTTCCAAGGCTGGTCTTCCTTGCAAAATTATGGTAAATTTATGATGTTATACTAGGCTCTCAATATCGCTGATATGGACCAAATTCAGGTTGACTGCAGTCACGGAAACAGCCAAAAACAACATCGTAGGCAGATCGAAGTTGTAGAAGACATCGTGAGCATTCCCCGACTTTTTTAGATATTGTTATTTACTGTTTATTCAGGCGCAACAACTGGAGAGTCAGGACACCTCGGCGTTCATCATGGGTGTTATGCTCGAGTCTAATCTCGTGGAGGGACGGCAAGATATATCGTCGAGCGGTCCTGCTGGCCTCAAATATGGCCAGTCAGTCACCGATGCTTGCCTGTCGTGGGACATGACCGTCCCCGCCCTTGAGCGTTTGCGTGAAGGTGTTCGCGCTCGCCGAGAGTTGGTTTCTCGAAAAGCCAAAGGCGTGGAGCTTCTGGCTAACGGCGCGAAGGAACTGAAGCTCAAAGATGCGAGTGGCATCAATGGCGTCAACGGCAACTAATATTAATGTGGTGTGGGTTGTGTATCAGTTTTACAGTTCATTTTCGCATGTTACAGGCTATTTTTATTCTCAACCGCATATGTAGATATCGAAATGCACAGTCACTATCTGATTTTTGTCCTGTCTTTCAGCGGTACTTGTATGCAGCTCGGGCATTAAGCGCAAGCGGTCATTGAATGAGTCTTCTTATAAACGCCCGCCCATCTTTAGCCGATGCTATCACTTCGTTGTGAATAAACGAGCGTCACAGTTTCTTAGCTTCACAATTCTGTGGAGGTCATGGAGGATCCGGATGGTCCGAGTTGTGAACCGACCGCTCCGTTTTCCGTTCCAATGAACCGTGATTACCACAGCAACGTTCAAACCACATTTTGATCTTACTACCGCACATCATTTTTCTTTCTGGTCTATTAGTATTGCACTGTCCTCTGGCATCAGGCATAATTCCAATTACAGCGACTGCGCACGCCAAGTGGCAGGATCAGAACCCAAAGCGCACAGACCATGTTGGTCCTTCCTCGCTTGCCGCCCATGCATTCGTTCTCGTTTCACTACAATTTTTCGCAGAATAAAGCTTTCCTTCCAGTCAGTCACTGACATCTGAGATCATGTTCGGCACCACCTAGCTCATTGTTACTAGATTGGGTTCTTTGTTCTCTGGGTCTCATCCGAAATTCTGGTTGACCACAAGTCGGAAACTCCTGTTGACATCCACATCCACCTCGCTTTCACAGAAGCCATTAAACTATTTGTTGCATTGGGATTATACTTCGCGAGACGAAAATACTTCTACTACGATTGGTTCTCTTCACTGGACCCTTGCCGACATGACAGCGAAGATCAGCCATTGAGCAATATTAGTCTCTCACTCGAAGGCAGTCACGAGTCTTTTACCCCCAGGAACATTCAAATCAGTGAGGTGGCAGAAATATATCCTCCGCCTGCCTGGTCAAGTCTTGGTGACGGGCGGTCAAGTTTGTCTATTCTTGTTATTTCCGCGCTTTACTCGCTACGGGCCTATGTTGTATGTCCGACGCCTTTTTTTCATCCCAGGGAGATTATCTCTTATTTTCACATAGATTTCTCAAAGCAGAGAACACGCTGACCTACTCGCGCAATACCTCGTGATCCCCGCGGCGGGTCTCTGTTCGCTATTTGTGCTGCGCACGTTCTTTTGCAGAACGTGTGCTCCCCAACTGTGGTATGCTGCTCTTCTACAGGTATGTAATTCCAGGAAACTGGTCAGATAGCTATCTTCCTGAGCACTGATAAGACTTAGTTTTGCGGGGTATTCATCGTTCGAGTAAGGCAACTATATACTGCTAGTAGTTGAACCCTCTCTAATTTCATTCAGAGCGGTCTCATTAGCCGCTCAAGTGACTTGCCATACCTCTCGTTGCTTGCATCTGCGCTCACCATTTCGTTTTCTGACTCCCTGGTCGACATCGTGAGTCATATAAAATCTCACATGCTCAAAGGTTCAGAGTAGAGCCCGCTGTACACACAGATATACAAATCTCACCATCCGTCATCTTTTGATGCTATCAACTTGCTCATCTTCGCTTTCGGGTGTCTTACCCATATATCGCTTTATATTTTCAGCGTAACCTTCCTTGGCACTAGAAGCCATAGTTTTGGATCGCACGCGCATCTGATTGCACTAGCTCTGTCATGTTTATCGGAGGCCGGTCGAGACATATCCGCCCTCTATGTCATATACTGTGAGTAATTTACATTTCATGCGTGTCTCGTGCTTAAGCCAGCAGATTACGACGTCATTCTAGAGAACATCACGACTGTGCTCGCCTCGAATGTCGTCCTTTTTTTCCTGACTGCAGGTTTTCTCCACGAACCGGGTGTATTCATAGGATGTCTTCTCGCATTAACAGCAGCGGGCGTATACGTCTTTAATATAAGACAGACCGCAAAGGGAGTTGTCGGATCTGAATACGTGACCTGGGTAAGCTAATTCTTCAGATCGCCCACTATCAAGCTGATACAAAGCCAAGCTCCGCTACCCGGTCGTATTTGCACTGGTATTGGTTGTATATCTACTTTTCGTGTCATTCGCAATGACGCATGAGAATGTCTGGACATCGCGCGCTCCGGGATCGCAGTGGGGTCCCACCTCGGAGCCCAAGCAAGGCACCTGTCGCCGCCGGCCTTTATCATCTCATCCGCACAGACAGACACTGAAAAATTATGACCGCTTCGACAACGTTCTGCTGGTAGTGTTCTTCAGCCATGCACGTTACGACGCCAACCTAGATTACCACCGAGAAGTATATTCTGATTATTTTCCAAATGTGAGTGCTGCGCGGCCAAGTCTTTTGGAGAGGTTCACATGCCTGATGCTAGATTCTCTACATCGGACCTGCCTCCCGTGAGGACGCAGGCTTTGATCAATCCTACGATGTCTTTGTAGACTCATACCATTCTGATGAGGATTTAACTGATCCGTCATTCTATAAGATGGCAGGACGTGTGGGTATTCCAAGGCTTTTAGTGCACACGCTTGGTGCTCATAAGTCACATAGATGGCTCACCATATGCTGTACACTGCCCTCCAGGAGCATGGCTGTTATGACGGTTACCTATGGGTGCCATTCGACACTCTGCTGAATATTCCACGATTGGAAAAATTCGACCAGGAACTCTTTTGGTATCATTCACCATGGGGCCTGCCTGTTTTTAACCCTGCACAGGATAATAGCCTTGACCTCGGCCTGCATGCTCCCCCTGTCAACGTATCGCCAGATCCGTCTATCAATCTCACGGAAACATGGAGGGGATGGGGACCTGACTGGTGGTACGTGATATTTCAACATACTCTCATCTGTATGCTGATAATCTATTGCCAGGTGGGGGTGAGTCGATTCACAAGGTGTTCCGCCATGCTTATCTGATAACTATCGCACACCTATAGCGATCCACATGTGGGAGTCGGAGTCTGCATGGAAGCATTCCAAAAGGTGCCCGCGCACTTGAGAGAACGCCTTGCTGCATTCACCAATGGTGAAACGCGCCTTATCGGAGGCTCCGCAGATACGATGTACATCCCAGGGCGGCACCGCAGGATCTTTATGGAGGTATTGGGCCTGTTCCTCGAGACGACATGCTTCCTTGAGATTGCTGCGCCTACAACGCTGCATTTGGTCGCACCTCACCACGAGCCGATTCTTTTTGTGGACCATGTGAGGCTTGGCGAGCTTTGAGTTCTGCAGTGTCGCGTATGCTGACTGTGGGATGACAGTGGTGGATATATCAGCCACCGTTCAATGCGTCTTTTGTGAGGCAGAAGTGGGAGGATGGATATGAGGTGGACACGTTTCATACTTTCCACTGGGGTGAACGCGATGGTGATGATGTGTGGAGGGCCAACTACGAGAACGTTGTGGATGTCCGACGTCTGTTGAGGGACTCGGCGGAGAGACAGCGGATTATCTTTCCTGTTAGGTGAGGTGCTCTGTCAAGTCGTAGATTCATACTCACAGTTACATAGAAACGAGACGCTAGCAGAATGAATGGGGCGGCCTACTCTTTCAGCCTACTTCTACTAGTCTTTCCTATTCAGACCATCACAGAACCGTTCCTTCTACATAATATGCTTCGACCAAGGGCCGAAACTTCTTCCGATACTCGTAGCTTAGATACCGAAGCGTTGTTAATAATACGGAACAGAGCAAATACAATATAAATACGTCTATGTGCAGTGAGCGATAGGCTCCCTAAAACAATCCCTAAAATGACATTCCAAATCACGACACATGCAGACGATCGTGCAAGTCCCAGGACAACTCTTGAGCATCACCCATAGTAAAGTTATTGCAGCTTGAAATGACCACCGTCGCCAGCGTAGCGTGTGGCGTTGCATGATCCGTGTACTGGACACGTGCACTCAATGCTTTCACCAGCGCATCCCCCGAGAGCTGCTGACAGTTGTACATCTTGAGAACAGAAAGTTGAGGCAGCCGCACGCTCCAACACTCCCCATCCTCTCCATCTCCTAAAGTGAAAGGCATGAACAGCGAAACTACCGAATCTGACATATCAGACCCGACTATGGAGAACTGTTTCAGGTCGTGCAGTTTATCAAAAACCCAGCGGAAGTCTTTGGTACGCATATCTGATAAATCCATGTCTAAGATCTCGAGTGGAGGGCGTGAGCGCAACAAGAGTTTGCGGAGGCCCATGCCGGTGTGGAGGTCGCTGTGTGGGGACTGGGAGAAGTCATGGGATTCGTCGTCGCTGTCACCTTCTTCAGGGACGTGGTATGGTTCGAGTGGGTAGTCTACGTTGATGTGACGTAGATGGAGCTCTCGCAGTGCAGGGACGTAGAGATGCGAGAGGATACTGCGCTGATTGCAGATTTCGTCAAGGAGGAGTGTGTGTAATCGCGGAAGGGCGATGGCAGGGGGTGGTGCATCAAGAGTGCCTTCGTCGTTGGATAAACCGTGAAAGTATAAGTGTTCCAAGTTGGGGCAATGGGCAAGAAACTGAAGGAGGTCTGGCGACCGAACGGGGTGTTCGAATGCGGTCTCTGAGATGTCGAGGGATGTGAATAATAAGGGATTGACTATTTCTGCGTGGGGCAGTTTGGTCGTTGCCACTTTCATGGATATGTGACGATATGTAGTGTTTCCACAGGGGAGAAAGATGATATCGTCTTCATCATCCCCCGCGACGTCCTCGAATGGGGTCTTGAGAAGAATATCGAGATGATGTAGTGTGAGGTCGGATAAAGAAGTCTCGATGGTTCTTCCATCATAGGTGATAGTACAGCGCATCCAACGGGCGAGATTGGGAAGGAAGCACGACATTATGGGTAACAGTCGCTCAAAATCCGACAGCCTGAGCACTACATTGAATGGAAGAGGCGAAGAGCGAGCGACCCATAGCTCTGCCTGGGTACGGATGGAGGACATGGAGCGCCTGGAGTCTAGTACGACGATGACCTGCCATATGCAAGGTGATGATTTGATCAACTCTCTCCATAAACAGCAGACTTTGGATAGTGTGATGGGTATGTGCCAGTCACCTGTGAGGCTACAAGTGAAAAAGATCTGGATGAGCAATTCTGGAGGTAAAGCTGAAAAAGGAGGGGACACGATCATGGTGGTCTGGTGAGAAACCGCATTTTACGTAAGCAGATGCTATTCTTCTTGTCGATGAGTCGCGTGTAAAAATCTGTGACACAGTCAGATCAAATGGGGCTCAAATATCTTGCCTGGAACGTGGTGTTCGTCCAAACGTGTGGTATCAGTGATCTTGAGGATCATGTCGTCGGATAGCGAGCTTGGATGATACTCATCGTAAACGTTTTGGTTCTCAAAGGTTACAACGGAGGTAGACTTGCTGACTAATCTCAAAACTGCACAGCGGTGGCTGAATTTGAACTCAGTGCTAAACTCTAATTTCTCAGAGTCGTACACAAGCCGTCACTCGTCGTGCGAAACGTTCCGCGTTACTTTCCTCAAAATCATTCACGGTCGTCCTTCAACATGCCAGGTGTAAGAGATATCAGGTATGTCATTAAATTATATTCAATCAGTCCAAGATTTATCACCCTTGCAGCGCCGACGCTTTCATTGTTGCATATGCTTCCCATCTCAAGCGGTCGGGAAAGCTCGAGGTCCCTACATGGGTCGACCTCGTTAAAACAGGGTCGTTCAAAGAGCTCGCACCTTATGATCCAGACTGGTACTACGTCCGTGCAGGTGCGTCACCTTCAGTACCCTTGTTCAGAGAACAACCTTAAAGAGCGATCACAATCAGCTGCTGTTGCACGACACATCTACCTCCGCAAAGACGTCGGTATCGGCGCATTGACAAAACTCCATGGTGGCCGCAACAGACGCGGAAACCGCCCATCACACCACGCCGACTCCTCTGCCTCCGTCCAAAGAAAAGTCTGCCAATCGCTGGAGAAGATTGGTGTCTTGGAGCAGACCGACAATGGTGGACGACGGATAAGCCAAGATGGTCAGCGGGATTTGGACCGTATCGCAACTGCCGTTGTTGAGGCTGCCAAGGAGGAGGAAGATGACGAGGAGGAAGGCGAAGAAGAGGAGGAGGAAGAGGAGGAAGAAGAGTAAACTCATATCCGCCTCCACTTGCTAATCCTGCATTGTCGCATGCTCTGCGCGTGGTCACCATGGATATTATGACGGTACGGTATGATGCATGCATATCTTTAAAAAATATGGCACTTCACTGCTTTCTCATCATCTAACGCCGCTCTGTTAATTCTGTGATCGCTCATCCAGTAAGTGCTGTTGTTTCAGCGCAGTTGTACTTTGAGGCGTTGTCGGACACTGATCACCCTTCATGAAATATACTGAGTCCAGGTTGAATAGCGCGTTCGTTTTCTTTCAGATGAAAACTTGGTCTGCCTGTCACGTCACCACATGACCATTTCAACCGTGCCGATCTACATGCTTGCCCACCCCCTCTCGATGTTCGCGACTACTTCCCATCGAGAGAGTGATCATCACCAACTCCTGGAAACATGCTGTTGCTCAGCAAGCAGCCCGCGTATATTCATTTCCCAGTGAGTTGAAATCGTGATCGACATTTTCTTCATGTCCGAGAGGTCCAGGGTGAGAACTTGGGGTATGTCGAGCACGCAGGGATTTGCGCCGACGCCTATCGCTCGTTTCTCAGATCGTGCCTAGTTCCATTTTGCGAGTAATCCCGTGTGTTGATTATCAGACACGCCATCCGGTTCTCTTCGACCCCATTTTCTTCTCTGGGACCTTTCATCATTGGACTGAGATATCTTGTTCGTCCGAGGTTCAATTATGCAAGCATCACTGGGTTTGTGATAGTACTGTGGATGTCCATGGATGGGCGAACTCGAGTCTGGGATCAGGCTATGCTCCCATGGAGTGTAGGCTTTCATCCTCTTGGAGTAAAATATTTCTCTCGCTACGGTTAACATTATCTAGTCCGATGTACTACACGCGTCTCGCCGACGAGGAAACAAGATTGATGGATGCCATGTAGGAAATGTGGTTGGGGTTGGGAAGGTGTGCGGATGCAGTTGGGTTTAAAGGTCCAAGTCAGAATGTACAGACGATATCCAAGGAATGGATGCTGATGGGACGACTGGCACACGAGTTGTCCCTCGTGCGGGGGAATGCTGCTTCACAGCATAGCAGTTCTCGGAGGAGTTGCGAAAAGTATCTTGACATGTTAGGGGAGAGTGACGAGGGATGACACTTGTACATCGAACTTGCCTCTGGGACTCGTTGCATATGACCATGTCCATATTTCCTCTACAGACACCAGATTATCTGCTCTCCTTCCAATTTTCATCATGGTATCCAACATTTTCTTCCATCAGCATCAAAAGCACCATTATCCGTCCCTTGGATCAAGCATTCAAGGAATACCTCGACTCAGATGGCATTTTCGTACCAGAAGGCTCGGAAAACGCGTTGGTTTGCTCGATACACACTCTATCTCAGTCATACTCACTTCACATCCAGTCCTGCAGAGAGCTCTCTTTCGGATGACGATGACGACGACGCTGCCATCGGGCAATATTTCTCCTTCCCCGATCTAGATGAGCGGATAAGACAGACGATCAAAGAATACGGCGCAGTCTTCCCCAAGCTTAATTTTTCTTCACCCAAGGTCAGCCCCAATCCATCGATATCAATCGCCATTCACATCGAACACAGGACGCATCATGGGTATTACCTCCATCCTCACCTCTCAAATGCACATCTCCATCAGATGTCTACATTCTATTAAAATCCTCGGACTTCGTATCACACGATCTCAGTATCGACACCGTCTTCGAGGGATGTCAATTCGATCCATCGAATCCACCATCATATCAACTCGAGCTTGTCTTGCGGAAATGGTATCCTATAGATAGGAGCCGCGAGTTCAGGTGTTTCGTCCGCGACGACCGTCTCATTGGTACGTTCAAACCTCGTCCAGACACGCCGACGACGATCACGCTCATGCTATGCAGGGATATCACAACGTGACACGAATTTCTACGATTTCATGAACGAGCCCCAAACACAGCAAAAGATCGTCGAGACGCTTCAGCGTCTTTGGGAAGAAAAGATCAAGTCCAAGTGGCATGGACAACAAGACTGTACGTGTTACATTTCCTTTCTCGCACGTTCCTGCCCTTATCTTCCATGAAGACATTTTTGATATCTTGATGACGCGTGATCTATTTCGGGGACACGTCCTCGACTTTAACCCATATGCACCCCGAACGGATCCCCTCCTATTCACCTACGAAGAGCTCTTAACAGTCTTCACACGGGGATCAAGCACACCTGATCTCCGTATCATCGACTCACCTTTACATCCCGCCACAACGCGTAATGCACCGGCTCACCAACACAACATGCTGCCAATCGAAGCCCTCGCACTGAGTAGCGGTCGGGATATCGAAGAGTTCTCGGATATGTGGAAGAAAAAGATCCAGCAATCTATGAATGATGACGATTAATAGACGTGACTATCTTCTAAAAGGTCGTTCGTTTTTTGTCGTGCATTAGAACCAGCCTTCAACCCATGTGCACCCCAAACGGATCCACTCCTGGAGTCCTGTTCAAGTAGAGCAGTTCCCAATTTTACGTGCTGGTTGAGTACACCCTGAGCTCCGTACCAATAACTTGCCTTCACATCTGGCTCAGGCAATGCACCAGCTTACCAACACAACATAGTTACCGTTCGAGGCCCTCGGCTGAGTAGCGCTCAAGACATCGACGAATCATTAGATTTATTGCAGAAGGATGATGACGATTAGCAATAGCAGACGTGGTCAGCGCAAAGGTCATTTATTGTGTCGTCCATTATAATTATCATAATGCAAGATCATAGGACTCTAATAATAATCACCTAGACCCCATTGCCCCAAAGCCATCTATGTTTTTAACGTTGGGAATAGCAAAGTGGGCGATATACAGGTATCTCTATAACGCAGTTTTAAATCTTGTCAACCTCAATACCGGAGTCACTAGCGCTGCCATCAGTGTACGCAGGGCGAGTGGCGGCGAGACCAGAGGAATTCTTGTAGAAAACAATGTTGCCCTCATCCTCGACGAACTAAACAATCTCTCAGAATACATATCAAACCAAAATAAGAGTGGACTGACCTTGCACTCTTTGAAAACCCTGTAGACTTCCATCCATCCACCAGGGGCACCATCCAGCTTAAGACCTGCTTGCTCGAGGCGCTTGCGAAGAGCAGCAGCAGCATCCCAAGCGTTGTAGTGAGGGATTTTGCTGGAGACGTGATGAAGGACGTGGGTCTCAGAAATACCGTGGGTAGCATGAGCACCGATCCAACCCATGATTGAGCCACAACCGCCGAGGAGGTTGCGGTCCAAAGTAGCCAGAGCACCGCGAGGGAAAGTGAACTCAGAGGCACGGTAGTGGGGGAGGAGAGGGTCGGTATGTTGAAGGAACGTGATGAGAACAAGCCAGTGGTTGACCCAGAGGTAAGGCATCAGGTAGACACGGAACACGGTCCAGAACCCATATGCATAGATGGAGCCGCTAATAGCAGCGAGCCAGAGCACGATACCAATGTCAGACAGAATGATTGACCCGCGCTGGTGAGGTGCGAAAATCACAGCATCAGGGCTGAAATCTACAAAAACATTCAGCTAATCTCCTTTCAACTCGAATCGATACTTACGGTTGGTACCCTTAGGGTAACGCTTCTGACCAGATGAATTGCGGATAAGGTATGCAGGGAAGCCGCCAAGCTAAAAATTCTGTCAGCCACAATCACGCAGATCTCATCCAATTCGCCTAACCAAATAGGTAGCAGCGCCAATTGTTGCGCCAATAGGAGAGTCACCCAGCGCCTCCTTCAACTCCCTCATCACATCATCCGCAACGCTCGAACCAAGAATATCCTCCTTCGTCGGGTCGAATGCGGGCAAGCCAAGCTGGGAACGTGTCTTGGGGACAAAGACCTGATCCTGAGTCATATGACCAGTTGAAGCATGATGTTTGGCATGGCTGATCCTCCACGAATGGTATGGTACACCAAGTCTAATTTTTCAAGGTACAGTCAATCACGTGACTGGAAGAAATAAAATTTAAGCTCGTACGCGGAATGCAGGACCCAACCAACGCTGTTATTGATCAACTTGGATTCTGAAAACGCTTGATGGCCACACTCGTGAGCAATGACCCAAAGGCCAGTGGCGAAGAGACCCGTCCAGAAGGTGTACCCCGCCCAAAGAGAGAAGCGCGCAGCGGGATAGAGCAAAGGATGAGGGAGGGAAATGTGTTCAGAGGAAATGAAAGTATCTAGATAACTTGCAGACTTGTAGAGACCAGAGATCACCACCAGGTCGTACAAACTAATCATTGTGAAACGCGTTAGAGCCAGCTATCTTGGGAGGGGAGTGACCTACACGTATAGTGATGACCGCAATGCTGAACGCTTGAAGCAGTGAGCGCTGAAAAAACCAACGGTAGTCAGCGTCTGACCCCGGAATACATGTCAAGACGCGTTCAAACTTACGGGATGGCGCTCAACAAGTCCTTGATTGTGAGGTCGGGAATAACGCAGACATTCTGTTTCACGGTCGTGACGCCCTTCTCTGATCCGGTTGACATGCTTGGGGTCGTGATGGTAGACTCCTGTCTAATTCAAGCTTCTACGAAAAAAGGAAGGGAGAAAGAGACAAAGAAAAACAAGCGTGCAAACTTTGGAGACTATTTATTGGGGTAAAAGAATTGTTCCCGGCGTTAACCGAGACCACACGTGGCTGAGCTAATTCTCAAGAGTTTTGGCAGAAGCCTGAGCAAAATTGCTATATATATATATCCCCTGATATCTGTGTGAGGCCTTCCACTAGAACACTTCCATCTCACTAATTAAAGGGGCCTGCTGGTAAACGCAAGTACTAATTTAACGCTTGAAGCCTTGCGGCTAATCCCTCCAAAAACGCAATCCCATCCTTCGTAACAGTCCTGCCACTACTCTTGTTGGTCACAGCACCAAAGTCAGCCACGAGAATCGCAAGCACCCTATTATTCGATGCAGTCCCAACTTCTCGACGAAGCCTCGCAACCACCCCCAATTTCACGTAGGCTGGCTGGGGCGCTCGAGTGTCTTCTTGATTAGCACTTCGCAAAGTCCGAAGCGGGTGTACGAATATTGAGGGATCTGCGAGTTGTTTGTATAATGCATCCAGAAAGGCGAAACCCTCTTTCGTGAGCGTCTTTGAGCCCAGTTGCAAGAATTTCGCGAACTCTTCCACGGCGACTGCAAGCGCGGCATTATCTGTTGAATCAAGGACCGAAAGCTTGAGTTTCTGCAGCTGACTGGCTTTCTTCGTTCGCACGGGAGTGCGGGGTGGAAGGGGTTGGGCATTTGGTTTCGATCTACCGTCCTCGGAGCTGTCGCTTACGGATATGGTTTCAGCAGGCTTTTTGGCATCGTCTTTTCGCGCAGGGACAGGGACATTAGTTTGGTCCCCTAGTATCGGTCGAGGTGGGTTGAGCTGGAGCTTAGCCAAGTCATTCAGGACATTCTCCATCTCGTCTGCGTCAATCGTGGGTCGTGCAGGAGCAGGCCGTACGACCTGAAAAAGTGAATGAGCACCAACTCAGGCGTACTGACAATCGATCGTACCTTGGGAGCTTTCGGTGGTGGCCAGATAAAGCGCTCAATATCAGTGAAGCCACTGTCCTGTGCGAGCGCCTTGAACTCGTCCTTCCACTGATCGTAATCAGGACACTCGTAGAACTTCAGCCGTCGACAATACCGCAGGAACTCTTCAAACTCAGAAGGCATTCCCTTGCACAAGTCCTCAGGATGAGCGTTCTTCTTCGCTCGCTTGATGCGATCATGTGCTGAGTCGGTTTTCGGTACTCCATTCCGTGTCCATGGGAGTCCTCCAGGTGTAAGTAGATGTATAAACATCAGTGCGGCAGCCTCAAGATCATCTCGCCGTGACGGTACTGCGACAGTTTCATAGGTAGCCGTAACACATATATAAACCTAGGATACTGACCCTTGCCTTTGCAATGCACATTGACAGACGTAAACCAGTAGTTGCCCAAGAAGTCTCTCTTCTGCTTTGAGTCTAGAAGATGTCGCCGCGTGTACGGATCGATATAGCGTTTGGAAAAACCGAAGTCGATCATATAGATAGTTTCTTCTTCGGGTGACAATCCGATGGCACAGTTCCCAAGCTGTATATCGCGATGCAGAACTTCGCGATTGTGCATGATCTGTAATCGTGCAATCTGCACATTCGATCGACGTCAAGGTTCTGCTATCGATCTGAAGCCAGCCAGTGAACTCACTACCTGTATCGCAATGGAGCATACACTGCGAAGGTCCATCGTCTGATGCCCCCATTGCAGATTTTGGCGGTAGATACTCTCCAGACTCTTTCCGAGGAGACTTATGACCAGATAATGCCACTTTCCCTCGATACCACTCGCCCACAACCGAGGCATGCCCTCTCCTCCTTGTAGTAGAGGATATATGGCCTGCTCATAGCGATTTGTCGGGCACTCGTGGCCGACATCTTGCACTTTAAGCGCAACGAAAGTGCCATCGTGAACATGGTATGCCTTGAAGATAGAGCCTGGGACGACATAGCCTAGGTTGAGGAATAGTGCTGAGTGAGCTCAGTACGTACCTGAGTAACCTGATCCAAGTCGGTCTTGTAGCCAGTAGTTACCCATTCTGCGAGGAATAGTATCTGAGTTGTGTGCCATTATGCCGCCTGACCACTGGTCCCAAGTTACAGAGGTGCTGTTGGTAGCAGAGTTGAAGTGACGAGTAACCAATAAAGAAATTTAAGGTGACGGCTTTGTAGTAGAATTTAATGTGGGTGCCGAAGATTGTGGACGATGATTCGGATCAGGACAGGTGGTTGACGCGCCAATGCCTGATACGCGTCAGTCACGTGTCAGGTTGAAAAGCAACCGAATAAAGAACACCCCTGTCGTTCGTAAAATTCATTTGCCTCATGTTTTAGTCACAACGCATACATGACACGTATCATTCTCATTGCATGATATTACAGTAATAATACAGTCTGAAAAACATCTGGCGATGATTCAGAGTTGCCCCGCCGCAATCTTCGCAGTCAAGTCCGCGGCTGCTTGCAACGCACGGGGTGTGTCGTACTTGTCCATAATTACTTCGACCAGCTGTATCTTTCCCGCACTCGCGAATTCATCATCATCGAGAAGTTTGTTGAGCTCTGACTTGCTGCGGACCGTATACGACTTTGACATCTTACCCTCAATATCACCGAGAGTAGTGAGGAGCGAAGACCATTTCCTATGGGAATACTTGAGAAAAATGCAAGTGAGGAGAGCGAGGGCTATCTGACCAGTCTACGATGTCGTTGTATTTCCTGCAACAGTTCATGAGTTATCACTTTAAGTAGTGCGCTTTAGTTGCTTTAGCGATCACTCACCTATCTAAGCCGTGCAAGTGCCTCTCAATATTGTAGCCCTTGTTATTCAGCACGAATATGATGGGCGTCAACTTATGGTGGGTCATGGTTGAAATCTCTTGCACAGTCAGTTGCCTGACCCATGAAATAGTCAGGCTAAATTCAGGCACGATCGATGGACCACGTACATGCTACCATCGCCAGTGAATAAGATGGTGCGCCCAAGACATCTGTCGCGGGCTGCGAGAGCTGCACCGAGTGTACTGGCTAAAGTTATTTCCATCAGATACAGGTTGATCACAGAAGCTTCACGATATTCACCGGTTGCCCATCCAATGCTTCCATACAAGATCTGACTGACAAAAATGGACTCGCCAGGCATCGGAACGTCCAAAATTCCAAAGTTTGAAGTGCCTAGACACATGGTTCGCTCTAAGTGTCAGGAACAGCGGATGAATTTTCACTCACCAGTCTCAGCAACAATGACATCCTGCTTCCGGAAGAATTTGCCCACCCGAGGCCAGAAATAAGCATGCGAAATGTTGTCATCACTCTCCTTTGGAACATCTAGCTTATAGTGCGGAACAGGGACTCGTGATGCACACTCCTGATATTTACTCAGCCTCTCTGTGAGCTTCGGGAGAAGCAACTTCATTCCTATACTCGGGAACTTTGCGTGGCGAACAAGTGTATGGTCGGAGTGTAGCTGCGAAAATAACATGAGCATTGAAAACCGGTATGTCATGGGAAGTCACCTCGATGGTGTGCCTCGCCGGAATGTGGTACGTAAACATTCCCGTGTTGAAATCTGACTTCAATGCGCCAATGGAGAGTATAAGCTTTGCATTTTCGACCCTCTCCTTGATGGACGGATGCGTAATAGAACCGATGTAAATCTATCAAGTGTCAGAACGGTTTTGAACAAAAGGCGGTGATGGTAACTCACACCCCCGTATCTTTCATGCTCCTCGCTCACTGCCGTCTTACCCATCGGTGTTGCGTATACAGGGAACTGTGTCTTGACGAGAAGGTCGTTGACTTCCTTACGCATGTCATGTCGAATAGCGCAAGCATCGACGAGGACAACGACTTCTTGCTTGGCATCATCTACGAGCTCCATAATCTCGTCGAGGACATAGTTCTCGACATCTGGGTCATTGGGAGGAAGGGCCCGCGAAAGCTCTACCTTCAAACGCTTCGCAGGGATTTTTTCAGTGGTGAGGTCCATCGGAAGTGTGAGGTAAGCGGGGCGAGCCTACGGGACATTCACTGCTGGAAGGAGAAGGTGAACAATCAGCACTTACATGAATAATGCACTCAGTGAGAATTCGATCGATTTCGGCGGCAGCTTGTGTTTTAGTCAAAATCATGGCCTGAGCAATGGTGATCTGTTCCGCAGCTTTTGTATATGCATCGAATCTGGCGAATATAAGATACTGCGTTAAACAAAAAGGAGATATATATACCGCCCATTGCCAAGTGTGTGATGAAGCATAGGCCTATTCTTCAACTGCGTAGTGCTAGGCACTCCAACGATATGAAGGACAGGGACCATTTCAGAGAACGCTAAGTAATTTGTGAGTTACTCGGTGCGAGAGCGACAAGTAACAATTACCGCCCGCAATTCCGTTGATGGCACTTAATTCGCCAACGCCGAACCTAAACCACATTATTGAGGTCACATGTAAATAATGTCTGTCAACTACCAAACCTACGTTGTCACAACCACGCCTACGCTATGCTCTTTCACGCGGGCGTAGCCATCGGCTGCATAAGCCGCATTCAACTCGTTGCTAAAATAGGGTAAGAAAACGCGTCGCCGACATGATGAACTCATTACCAGTTTCCGATCCATTGAATTGTGGGATGGTCTTCAATGAAGTCCTGGGCATTGAAAAAGGAAGTGTTAAGGTTGGCGTTAGTCATTTGAATAACAATTCACCAGGAAGGCTGGGAAAATTATCAATAAATAAATTCGTTCGATCATTAATCAAACCTTACGCATGTTGAAATCCCCTGGCACTCCGAAAATGGACTGTGGACAGTGTACTTAACTATGTTCCATGGACATGATTGAGAAAGGGATACATACCGTCACGTTGAGCTGTTCCAATCTCTTCAAAATGTAATCAGAGATGGTGATGAGCTCATCGTCATCGCTCTGATGTTGTACTTTCAAGGTTTGAAGCTCGTGATGGAGTCGATTGACTTCAGCCTGGAGTTGCCTGGATACAGCGTCCATGGTAGTTAGTGTGGTAGAAGGAAAATTAGGATCGGGATTGAGAGCAGACCATTTATATAAACTGCCAGGCCTGGGTGTCTCATAGGGGCCTAAGGTGGAGCTCAGGCCCACAGTTGAAATTGCAACGACCATCACCTATGGCTTGCTAGTCGAAAGACCGGTCCGGCCGCATATCTTATCGTCCTAGGAATTCAAGCTTCAAGCTTCAAGGCCCAGACACAGACTCGTGACTACGATTATGATAGAGTGGGAACGCGACAGTCCAGATCAAGGACGGATGACGTACAACCATGTACAGTACCCTTGCGCCTGAGTGAGTTCAATAATAGCATCTGATGGATTTTACTTGAGCGTCCTGCGTGACAATCATCCAGAAGACAAATTACCAACCTCACACCCAACCTGTTACAGATATTCTCGTATTGTCCACAAAAGGGAGACAAAGTCTATTAAAGTTCAGTATACATTGTTCGCTCCTTTGGCCTCCAGATGCTTTAGCCGTTCCCGAAAGTCGAGCGACCCAAAGACCGCCACGAAGCCAAATGTAATAATTAATGATAATTGTGTGCAATATCGCCACTCTTGTATAATTGTCCGACGGGACAAGATTGCAATAAAAGCAACATTGTGGTCTTGGCACAGGTCTTCACCTGCCGGGAAAAGGGTGATCAAAATTTCCATTCCAAGTCTCTGCACTGTATCAGCGAACCAACAACATTGAACCAGTGCTATTGGTACGCAGACACAGTGAACTCCCTCTCGTATACATGATACACGGGGACATACTGATATAGCAACCCCAGAATGGCCATGGACACCTCGACGCTGAATGGACTGAAGATGGAGGAAAGTTGATGGAACAACATCCAACCACCGACCTTCTTCATCTGTAGTGTTCTACGAGATCAGTATCTCGTATAAAGGTACGGGGATGCGTCATGAGTTGGAACCGCACGGTCCGCAGACCCTACAGCTTGGCAAGAGAGTAATTGTTCCACTGACCAAGATGTGATACGAGCATCTTGTGTGCGATGGATCTGACGAAGTGAATATGGCGATATATAACAACCGCCTCCCTTTCATAGATAGGGGGTAATGGTGCATATTGCGTGATAGCCACGAGTCACAGCGTTGGGCTCATGTGCCAAGTAGACTGTACAACAATAGGTAGGGGAGTTTAGCAGGAGGCCCTGACGCGAAACGACGAAAGAACACGGCGAGAAAATCGCTGATGGGCCCAAGGGCGTTTGCTCGGTCTTGATTTTTGAGGCCACAGCAAGTTGCTAAGGGCTTAGACACGTGTTTGGGAAAAGCTGGCAGCTGACCAGCACCAACTGGTCGATCAATCAGTTACCTGCACATGCTTGATTGAAAAGATGTACCGAGAGGTGAAGTTCCTTTCTCGGTGAGTGGCGAAAGGAGGGTCAACTGTTTCGCCAACATCCTGGCACATCACGGCCATTCTGAACCACCAACTACCATCGATTATGCAGCGTGCATCGGAAGTACATCATGTGCGATGTCGCATGACGATAAGCACCCAACCAGCGCAGAGTCTTAGAAATCTATGAATTTCGATGAGCATTCGAGGGTACTGATAATCCTTGATTAAGGAGTCTGCGCACCTACATCAACCTTCCATCTCGCATCAGATTTCACACACTAGTACTATTTGCATAATCACTTACCTATCAGCTTCTCATTCCCAGAAAGAAATAGTTTCTTGCAACATAGCTGGGTCAAGTTGAAACGTTGATACGATGGCTTTGAGTCGAAGTGTGATGACATAAGATTCAGAACGCGACGCGACACGGTCTTCCCATCCTTAACTGTTAACATCAGCCAATCCTCCACTAGCAAGTAGTACTCCTCGATGTCTCAATCAGAACCCTCCTTCTTCGAACGCGAGCGCGACAGACTATCTTCAGACATTACAGCAGTAAGTACCACCCAACCCAACTACATCTACACCTCAAAAGTCGAAACCAACGTGTCATCCACAGGGCTTCGAGGACCTTCTCTCAACCAGCAACGTACTCAATCGCAAGCTCGAAGAAGTGCTAGGCATGACTCGTGAATACGAAACCATCGCCTCCCTCTGGCATAGTTTTCACGAACTGATGCGTGGACAACGAGACGAAGTGCTCGAAGACAGAACGACTGTGCCTGGAACAGGCGCGCACGTCGTGTCTACAAACTCCAAACGCTAGCGTTGACAGTCTCAAGAAAGCGAAAGTGAAATTGTTCGACGGGTACGCTACATGATCATTTTCATGAACTTTGCGAAGACTATCCAAGTACAGGTGAGAAGAACAAAAAAATGTATGTATTATTGCGACAAGACAAGACAGATGGTGATGGCAATGCTGCGTAGAGTCCGAATCATACATCCGCCCAAGAAGCGACCTGCGCAAGTTGTTCAGTGGAAACGCGGCAGAAAACAGGCATCGCGCTCACCCATGAGAATCCGCTGAATTCCTGTTGGTCCTTCGCAGACAGCTGCCCGTGAACAGGCGTCAATGTCGGTTGTTCCTTTGTAAACTCTTCGTCGAAGTTACTGGTGTCCGCACTTCCGTTCTGCAAATGAAGTCAACATCGTTTCTTTGTACTTGAAACATCGAGCTTACTATGGTGGGGAAGTACGGTGGCGGGATGCGTTTGTTCAAGACATCGTCAAAGCTCACGTCTTTAAAAAACGGATGTCTCTTAATCTCCTCGGCGTCGGCCTTTCCAGATCCCAAACGACGTGTGGGATCTCGGGTCAACAGCTATAGTGTCACCGTCAGTAATCATAAAAAGCAAACTATGGGGACGTCCGACCTTCTGTAAAATGGAAACAGCATCTCTCGGCATGGTGATGGGATATAGAGGCTCATCCTCCAAGATAGCATCAAAGATTTCATCTTCGTCGTCGCCACGGAAAGGCGATTGTCCGAGCAACATCTCATACGTCAAGACACCAAACGCCCACCAATCTACGGCGCGGCCGTATCGTTGTTCGAGCAGAATCTACGGCAACATCAGTTCGGTTCTCACGACAGGGAGATACAACAAGCACCTCTGGAGCCATGAACTCGGGAGTACCACAGAACGTGCTAGTTGTCGAGCCATACCACATATCCTCCTTGCACAATCCGTAATCAGCAACCTTGACGTGTCCATCCAGGGTAAGCAGAATATTATCAAGCTTGAGATCACGATAGATGATGCCGTTCGCGTGGAAATACTCCAAAGCAAGAAGAACCTCCGATGCGTAAAACTTGGCTTGGCGAAGCGAGAACTGTTTGCGTTGGATGTGTAACATGAGGTCACCGCCACTAACGTACTCCATAACAAAGTATACACGCGTCTCAGTCTGGAAACACGAATGTAAGCCAAGCAGGAACGGGTGCCGTTCACGAGCAGCCGCCAAAAACACTCGTTTTTCTGAACGTGTACTGTGCATCCTTGTTAAGTATCTTGATTACACCAGCAACATGCAACGCACCTCTCGACTTCATCGTTATCGATGATAAACTCCTTCTTGAGCACTTTGATGGCATACAACCCGTTCGTCTTTTTCTCCTCCGCGAGCATGACTTTACCGAAGTTACCCTTGCCCAGGACAGCCAGGAAGTTGAAGTCGTCGAGACCAACTTTCCGCTTGCGACTTGGGACTCGCTGCGTCGGAGGGATAGCCTGAACGGGCGGGGCCAAGTGAGGGTCCTGGAGTCGCGGTGCATACTGGGGCCCAGGAGGAGGTTGCATCGGCAAACCCGGTTGCGGGTAGGGGGGCTGTTTCTAAGGCTTCGTGAGCACACCTGCTGACACGACAAACATCAAAACATACCTGGGGCACAGAGGTCGAGTACTCTTCTTGTTCATACGCTACAGGTGCCTGTGGCGGGGGCGGTGGTGGCGGAGGCAACAACTGTTCGTTGGGGTAAGCAGGGGGCACTGGGACCCGAGCACCTGGGGGAGGACGAGGAGGAACACTAGACGGCGGTTGTTGCTGGTAATAACGAGGATCGACACCATCCTGCGTAGGCGTGCGGCGCCCAAAGGCATCAACAATCAACCCAGGTGCAGGAGCCACTTCTCCCCCTGTAAGCTGCATCCTGTCCAGACTGTCGCTGATCGGCACTTCTGCAGGCGGAAGCACTTGTGTTTGGGTCTGCGGGGTAGGAGCGAAGGGGGGTCGTGATACCGCTGCTGCTGCTTTACCCCCCCGCGCGCGATTGATATCGCGCCAATCACGGAGGAGCTGGTTGGCTGTCTCCATCGACATGCCACAGAAATCAGGTACGAGGTGTGCACAGTTAGCATGGCAGGTGATGTCACATTCTGAGCACTTGCGTGCGTTCTTGCGGCCGAGGGGAAGCATGTAACCGCAGTGGCAGCACCAGTTCGCGCCGATGTTTGTGAGGGGCTCGAAGCGATGGGGGATGCGATGGTTGATCTTCTCTTCATCGCCCTCCTGGAGAGGGAGGGTGAGAGATGATGAGAGAGATGGGGGAAAGGTACGCACCCCAGAATTTGACTTTGATATACACTTGGTGACTACTTTCTCGTAACATTTCTTGTGACAGGTATACCGGCAGTCTTCGCACTGATAACCCAGGGCGTTGAGTAAGAAGTCGTTGCAAAAGGCACAAAGCATGAGTTGATAGAATTGCCGTTGTACGAATTTATGGCCATTCATCTCGTGAACTTCACCCTTTCGTTTTCTGACAGCGCCCTGACGTCCGAGCCCACCGGGAGCATCCAGCGGGCGCTTGCGCACGTTCTCCTTGACTGAAACTCGGCATAAGAACCCGTCTCACAGATGTGGAAGTCGCTTACCGAAGTTGAGATGCAATCCAAGAGCACCAACCGGTTCTACCGCAAACCACGCATCGATGCCTTCGTTCTGGCTCGTGTAAGGCGTTGCGCCGCTTGGTGGATTACCCGACCCATCGGGTTCTATATTCAGCGGAGCGTTGCCATCGCCAAATCCACCCATATGCTGAGGAGAACGAGTGGCAGGAGAGTCTCCATCCATGGCACCCGCAGTGACCCAGCCACCCTGGCTGTCCATCATGACCTTTTGCCGTCTGAGCGCTTCGACGAGGTCACTGATTCTTATCCAAAGCAATCCGATAGGGACCGGGTGAACTTCGGATACTTGTTTATCATAGACCGCGATCTCGACTTCGTTAGCTTTGTCCACTGTGATTTCAAAGTCTTCATTCCAGCGGTCGGTTCGCGAGGGGTGGGAGCGAGCGCGTTGGGTACCTTCGATTTTGAGGGACACAAAGGTCTCACGGACCTGTTTGGAAGCAGCACGGGCTCTAAAACCGATCACAATTGGAGCATGCTCGAGTTCGCGTGCTCCTTTGACAGTCACGTAGAGCTTGCCGGATAATGGCTTAGCGCGTAGATTATCTTTATGCTCGCCATCGGGACCTAGCCCATGGTATCTGAAATCATGTGGATTGAGGGGGAAAAGGAGGACTAACCTGCTGGCTGCTCTTCTTCCTCGGCATCATCGAGAATATGGAGGTTCTTATAGCATTTGAGGGCTGATTGTAGGAGTTGAATCTTCTTCTCGCTCTCGACGCGCTTGCTCTCTGCATCTGCGCGAGATTTCTTGTCACCGTCTGCCTGATAGAGCTTTGACATCTTGTCGATGCCCTTCTTGTACTGCATTTCGACCTGTAGTTTGAACTCGAGCTGATGAAGCATACGAGATATCTTTGGAGTGGTAAGGGGGGTATCTGCTTTGATAAGATCGAGGTTTGTGTACTGCTTCGCCTTGGGAACGCCGTCTGTATCATCGCCGGGAATGAGAGTGGCGCTAGAAGAGGCACCACGAGTAGAATCAGAGGGGGGGATTCGGGGAAGTGAACGATCTCTATCAGAGGAACGACCTTGTTTGAAAAGTTGTTGTTGAGGAGATGTAGCAGTGCCCGATCTGGATGGATCATCGCGCTGAGACTGCAGTAGCTTGCGAGCTTGTAGCTCACGGAGAGTGTCCTCGAAATAAGAAAGAGAACGCTCTGCCTCGCGAACCTTTGCATCGTTTTGACGTAGAACATCTGGGTTTGTGGTTGCTTGTCGGATTAAACGAGAAGCGTCGATAAATTTGCGTTCCTTCTCGATGCGCTTGAAGACATCTTGTATTTTCTGGTCTAGCTCGACGGTCGACTAAGTCAAAATGAGACTTGTTTGATTGTGAATTTAAAGCAGAAAGAGAGAACGCGCACCATGACCGTTGTGCTGTCTGTGGTTCGTAGTAAGAGAAGGCGGTATACAGCAGCGGATGGGGCTGTGGGCCTGGGCAGATTACTGATAAACGCCCGACGAGGCACTACAGGCTTGGCTAACACCTAAATATAGACTTAGCAAATAAATAATTCTTAACTCAATGCCATCCTTTTCCTCCTCCTCGTCAATCCGTGCTGCGTCTGAATATTGTCTTTTGAACATAAAAATCGTGCACAAGCTCTATCATGGCTCTTCTTCTAACGTAGTTCATAAAGTCAAGGGCAGACTACCAAAAGAATTGGACGTCCTCCTGCTTTCAGATTTGATTGTCTCTATTTCAGGTTCTTTGGATGGCCAGACCGTCCCTGCGGATGCGATCGCGCACTCTGCGTTAATCCGCCACCTCCGCAATGACCTTAACGAAGCACGTATCAAAGCCTCTTTTCTTCTCTTTTTTGCTGATGTATTCCAGAACGCACTTCAGCTGGGTTTAAACAACATTTCTGACGCATACATCGACGACGACGGCCATGTCAAAAGTGAGCTCGTTCACTCTGCATCATCTACCCACGCACAATATCCACTCCAGTCACTCTGACGCCATCCCGGTCCCTATCTCATACACCCCGCCCACATGCTATTCTCGTGGCGGTGGATCTCTGTTATATTTGGAAAACCACAGGTGATCGCGAAGACTCCACAAACCTTCTCAGCGATGCCAGCCCATTCGCAGACCATCTGTACCTGCCCTTCGAGCTCCTCCTCAAGCGCGTCACAGTGCAGCTTTTCAGTCAGCTTGTCGGGTGAGTTTTTGCAGTCAGAGCTGAATATATGCGCTCTCATACGGCTCAGACGCTATCCCCTTATATTTGGCACGTGGTGCAGAGTATGTTTGATTCTTTTTCTGCTCAACCGCCCTCACAATAAATCAGAGGCTCGACATGGAATCCGAGTACTTTCCTTCTGTCGCTCAGTCCATTCTCGAAATTATGCGGCGGTCCCCCAATCCCCATTTCGTAGCGCATTGCAAGCGACTAGTCAAGGTGCGTTTTCTATTTCTGCCCGTGCACGTTATAAATATCTTTCTAGACAGCACGCGCTCGCCATCAGTCCGTGCTCCAGGCCTCCGCAGCGGCCCTCTCCTTATGCTTCGCCCCCCGCGACTCAGAAGACTCGGACGAAGGCGAGAAAATAAATACTTCGAAACTCACACCAGAAGCCGTCTTGTGTGAGTCCTTGGAGCAGATATTCAGAGTGGGTGTCCCCAAGACCCGCTTCAAGGTATAAATTCTCCTATTCAGGGACAACTTGTCGTGCGAGTAATTCAGAGCCAGATCATCGCCGCACGCCTGACTTCTTCAGCTGGAGATGACGATCAACTAGTCGAGCATGACGCCATTTTCAATAGCACAGAAGTCGATTTCCCTCTCGCTTGGCCTAATCTCCGTGATATCCACATGGATATCTCCGTTCCGGCTATTGATGTCCAGCAGACCGTGCCGAATGATATGGATGATCTTTTAGAGGACTGGCCCGAAGAAGCGGCCACGTTGCCGGGCGCACGGACCATGCATTCGGACGGTTCTCTTATCAAAGGCCTAGGCTTTTCATCTCAACCACGTAGCATTACGCCCCCTTTGGCATGGACCTATCTAACTGAAAGTGAAGACGACGATAGCTTCGCGTTGGACCTAGAATCTGATCACGAGCAAGAGGATGTCAACATGGAAGATACCGAGTTCGAACGTATCTCCCTGCACCTCGAGGATGGACCTGTTGTGTTTCATCCGCCCCTGTCATGTCACCTGATCGGCGAAGAGTCGACGTTTTCGGGGCGCCAAGAACAACTTGGAGAAGTGGAGGAGTTCGCCGTGCTCGTTGACGCTGACTTTGCAGATGAAGAATGGAGCTGCGAGGACGAGATGCTGTTCGATCTAGCTGACATATTCGATGACTCGGGTGGTCTTTGTGTTGAAGATGAGACTGGATTCATTGCTGTCTCACAAGTTCCGGATGGTGGTCCTCATCAGGACGGCTTCTTACAAGCGAAGAACAATACCGCGGATCAAGAATACACTTTCGGTACACACTTTAGCATAGATGGTCAGGTGGTGCAGGGTAGCGCAGATGACTGTTTCACGGATGTCTGGGATCTGTAACGTGTTCTGCAAACAAAGCTCTGACTTGGGAAAGAAATTTGCTGAAACTTGATTGTGACATATAAGATCCGACATCCGATGCCGGGTATAATTGAAATGTTTGATTGAGACTCCGCCACTCCGCTTAGGTAATTGTATCTTGAGGGAAAGACTTGAAACGCTTAGAAACGGCGAGACTGTCATCGACAACTTTTGTTTCCATTCGATTCATCGGTGCTGGGCTTTCTTGACGACCCTCTCGAAGGCTTTCATAGCTCCTCCTCCTTCATCGTCTAGCTCGTTCTGCTCATCACTTCGCCATGCTGCCGGCCAAGCGCAACAAGATCGACATCAGTGTGAGTTATCGATGCCTCGTGCCCCGTGCAAGGCTACATATTCATCATGGCTTGCACAGAAACTGTCGGAGGAGGAGCAGAAGCTCTTTCGACTGTATGGAAAACTTCCCGCACACAAGAACATCCTGACCAAGATGCAAGGGGTGAGTTCCATGCCTCACCATTCATCTTTGTTCTCATTGCATGCGCCCCAGGACCGGAAATATTTCGATTCAGGTGATTATGCACTCTCCAAAGCTGGAGTCGCACCACAGAACACCGTCGGCACTGCGATCCCCAATCCAGACAAGTACGCCGTTCTCCATTCTTACCGCGCACTATCACTCACTCACAGCCATGTATAGCATCCCACACGCATCATCGCCGCCAACATCCCACACCGGCGGATTAAGCGTATCTCCCACGAACAGCTCATGTCCCGCTAAAGAGAGCTCGCTCTCCCATTCCGAGGAAGAAGAGCCAGAGAAGGAAGACGCAGATGCAGGGGACCAGGAGGAAGCATAGATGCTTGCTCTTTTCTCTTCTCCTTCCCTTCCGTGTCCCTCCATATCCCGACTTATTGATTCTTCAAAGAGCTTGAAGACATTACGTTTCGCTCGTGTATTCCCTACGTATCGTCGGTACCCCAACCCATGCCTTCCGGATTCAATGCTTGGCTACCCTCCCCTGATCTGTAGCCTGCTGTAGTCTCGAATCTGTCTTGTATCAGTAACTACATAGTAGGATCCGCTCATCGTACATTCATCTGTTCGTGTTCTGCAGGTGCTATCTATAATAATTCTGGAATTCTTGGGGTGACGTGACGACTGTGTGACCCACTTTTGTAATGTCGGGTGACCGTGACGCATACTCGCGCTTGTGGCTGGACGCGTTCCTCGCTCTGTTCAGCTCTGATCAAAGATGTCTTCCTTACGCGGCGAGATTGTCAATTGGCTTGGTGCTACAGAGGAGGAGGACTCAGAATCCCTTGTGAACGAATGTACGGTTTCGCGTTTGAATCCGCAAAGATCACGGCCATTGAACGCGTTTCACAGGTGTATCCATATGTCAGATGTACAATCTAACAGCAGAAGACCTCCAATTCAAATGGGAAGCTCTATCGTACGGTAAAGCGCAGACTATCCTCCGCTTCACGCGCGAATCTGCAGCAGATGTCAAGGCTCAGATCCAACGGGAGATACAAGCCAAGAACGCGAGCAGTGCGTCTAAGTCGGCATCAGCGACCAGCTTTGCGCGCGGGAAGCTAGCGAATTCTGCGAAATTTGCGGGGGTAAATGCTACTGGGCTTACTGGGCCGCTCAAGGCTGCAGCTCAGCCGCCAAAAGCACTTTTTGGAGGAAGGCCGAGCATGCCTGTGAAGCTTGAGCAGGACTTTGATGGCCCGATCGCTAGTTCGAGTAGGGTTGCGTTCGTGGGTCCGAAAGACGGTAGACAAAATCGCGCTTGTGAGTGTTAATCATTCTTACACCAGTCTTCCCACCTCATCCTGCTTAAGACCGATACATGTATGAAACATTGGGCGAACGGAGCGAAAGTGCGTGGGTATCTGGCAAACCTCCCGAGTGCTGCTCTAGCTGAGTCTTCTCTAGCTCTAGACACACAACTCGATGGCTTTGGCGATCTTATTTTGAAACATTATCGGGATGCTGGCCAGTTGGGTCATCCTGGTGTTTTCTCCGAGGTACGGGTACTCTGACAACTGTTTTATTAGGCTGACATTTTTTTTGCAGGAATCTTGCGTTGTCGTGGGTCGGATCGTGATAGACGCGGAACCTTCTGGACCAGGCGTTAAGCTAAACGATCAGTCGCTGATTCTCGAGGCATCGCGAGCCCACGGGGATGGACTACGCGTGCCTCTGCAACTCGCGCCAGATCTCAAGATAAGGGGAGGGTACAAAGGCCTGGGTGGTGTAGGCCTGTTTCCTGGTGCGGTTGTGGCGCTGAAAGGACGCAACGGTGGTGGAGGGTATTTCATTGCGTCTGAGATTCTGGCTGTGAGTGTTTCCAGTCTCTGGTTTTCTTGTCAAGTTATAAGACGTGCTTTGCGTAGATACCCCCGATGCCGGCGTCACCTGCTCCACCAAGTAATGTCGCAGCCAGTTTTGACGTGTGCATAGCATGTGGGCCATTCACTTCAGATGCTAACCTCGACTACAAACCATGGAGAACTCTCATCAGCAACCTCAAGGCATCAAAACCTGCCGTCGTCCTGCTCGTATGCACACTCATTACTTCAATTTAATATTTCAATCTCACAATTTGATCAGCTCGGGCCATTTATAGACGCTACACATACCTACCTACAGCACGGCATGGTTGACGAGATGCCATCAGACATTTTCAAACGCCAGTTTATCACTCCCCTCCGCGATTTTCTTTCCCAATCACCAACAAGCACCGTCCTTCTCGTACCACACGTGAATGACATCATCAGCGACCATGCTGTCTTTCCTCAATGCGAGCTTGACGATGAATTTAGCGGTGATCCAGTGAGTGTTCCGAGCACTGTACTCTTTATCTGATGTAATTAACTGCTGTGTTTAGCGGATACGGCTCCTCCCTAATCCTGTCCGCTTCTTACTAAATGGGATTTCTTTCGCTGTGTGCAGCGTGGACGTCTTGTATCACCTGCGGAAGGAGGAGTACTTTAGACGTGGAGAAGAAATCGATTCTATTGTATGCGAACCGGAGGCTGCTAGCGACCCCATGTCGAATCTTAGCAGATATGTTTTGCAGCAGAGAAGGTGAAACTTTTTCTATCATTCAAACTTCCAGCAGCTCACATCCGACGCTCTGCATAGCTTTTATCCCATATTCCCTGTTCCCTTGGATGTCACACATGAAGTCAATCTTGACGTATCACATTCCGCAGAGTTGAGAGTCGCCGAAAGTCCGGACGATCCAAGTCCTGACGTGATGGTGTTGCCCAGTCGATTGAAGCACTTTTCAAAGGTAAATTTGCTTTTATACTATACCATCCCGTCGCCGCTTCAATATCTGCTGCAGGTTGTAGACAATTCAGTCGTTGTCAACCCGTCATATTTGACAAAAGGCACGTATGCCACCCTTTCGTACTCTGGGCAGGGGACGGGATTTCCTAAAGATCGGATATC
>QFEN01000391.1:19391-44271 GCA_003316125.1 Auricularia polytricha
AGATCTACGGTGCTAACATCTTGCAAAAAATTGCATTACAGGTTCTGGGTTTGCTACAAATACTACTGTCAGCATGTATTTGATCGACGATGTTCATTTAACCATACCTGCAGTGGTATGACACTTCCCAAGAATGTCACCAGATCTTCCATCTCTTTATTGCATGAAGCGTGGCCCATACGTTCATATGACCGAAAGCTGATTCCAGGAGTGCCAAGTTGGTCGTGGGTACTGTGCTTTACGATACCGAGTTGTTCTTGAAGCAATTCAACTGAAAGCTCCCCCACTCTATGATATATCACCGCATCTGCTGCTCCATGTCCCCAGAATACTGGAACAGATTTGGCGTGCGGGGAAATGCGCTGTAGGATTGATCAGTACCATGATACGAAGAAATATTTATGACGATGTTATCAGCACTGACCGACTTGAACTTCTCTCTGAGTGGCATCCAACCACTCAGCACGGCTACACCAGCCAGCTTGCTTTCGTCCCCAGAACTCTTCGTCCTCCAGTCTTTACCACCCAAACCTGTCACTAAAGCCAGGGCCCCTCCTTGACTGAACCCGCCCACCACAATGCGACTTTCTGGTATTCCAGCCTTCACTTCTGCTTGAACCAAGTCGTCTATGATCTGAACACCATTCCTCATGCTCTCGTCGTCCTCGAATACTTTGTTCAAGTACTGCCCCGGTTGAAGCGGTAGATTAGATATATCAAACCATGAGGGCATCCGAGTACCGAAGTTTGCTGTGACTGCTTGCTCAGGCGCATCCGGGAAGATCCATTTGACATGAGGAAGGCGGGCGGGGATTGTCAGTTCACCGGGTTTTGTGTAGTCGTAATCGCCGTTAATCGCTGCGCGCCAGCTTTCTCCCTCGTCACCGACACCCTGTAAGGTGAGACTACGATCAGTGTACATAGCACAGTTGAGAATTGGCATTGTGGACGCACATGAGCAAAGATGACAGTTGCGGTGTGTGCTGCAGTTGGCTGGATGGTGGCTGACGACATCTGATGTGGATGTTTATATGGATAAGTGGAGAAAACGCGCGCTGCTAGCGATATGAAAGATTGCAATCCACGTGAACTAGGCAAGGCTAATAGCATGTTTCGTGATAGGGCGGCTGCAATATGGGCATGGCCTTGAACATATTTTGAATCGAATTCTAAGCTTATGAACTTAAGCCGAACATAACAAATATTATTATATTATTCTTGGATTCAAAGGGAATTTATTTCGAACAATGACCAGGCCAGGATTCCCCTGTGTATAGCTCTCCCCCAGACCTACAGTCTAGACGTTCCCCCTATTCATAGCTATGCCCACCAGATACGTGAATGCAAACGCGAATTTATCACGCATGCTATGCGTGTCAAATTTAATCGCACGGTAGTTACACGATGGATAGGAAAAAAATCTCGCTAGAAGCAAGCGGCTCGTGATCGAAAATGGATCCCAGTATGTTGGCTCCGCGGCGACTGTACTAAATCATGTCACTTGCAGGTGGAGACATTATCATGCCGTAGTTAGCACATCCTAGTCATTTTCTTCCCCATCCCCGTCCTCGCCCGAAGCCACCTCCTGAACTCCATCGACATCCTCCTGGTCCTCCTGGCCTTCATCTTCTTCAACATGCTCTCCCTCAAGGGTTGCATCTGGACCGGTCGTTTTCCCTTGGAACTTCCTCTTTGGAATAACGCCCCAAAACGCCTGTTCCCAGTCTCGTGTTTCAACCCACTTCAGTAAAATTTCGAATACCTATAGGTAAGCCAGACAGCCTCCGCTATCAGAAAGGCGAACAACGTAACGAATAAATGTCACCTGGTTGACCGTGAGCACCTTCCTCGTCGTTAACGATGCTATATATCGCCCTATGGGAAGGCGTGCGTGTCGGATGGATGACGTTTGGGCTTTGTCAAGGCAGAGATTCTGATATATTTTGTTAGATCAGGGTGGAGGAGTTACGGGAGATCTGAGGCAGCAGATCGAAGAAGGCAAACATGGGGTGAAAAATAACGGCTCTATTTTCTAGATTTTGCGGAGGAATCCAGCCGCCCAGACTTTTGGTAGTTCTTGGGTATTATAATACCGAACTGAGTATGTTCGAAGTACATACCTTGTATCGGTTGTGATCGCAAATACCTCCGATAACGTATATTTCCCCCTCCTTGAGTTCCATGAGCTCATCCTCGGAGTCAGCGGTCAGGTAAACCACACTCGCGCGACGTGCATTCAAGTCTTCATCTCCGTCACGAGAATCGAATTTGGATGTCCATATTCGATCGTAACCTTCCTCCCACCATTCTGTGTTCTGCCATCGCTTGTGTCCAGCATCGTTTATGGCATCTAGCCGCGCCTTTGTCCGCCCATTGAGGGATGTAAATAATAGTGATGTAAACGGCGTGGGTGATCGTCGATTCGCGCTGTATGTATATGCAAGTTGGGAAGTCAAAGAGGTCACTTCCTGCAGGTATGCTCGTGCCAGTACAGTAATGCCGACAGTATTCATACGCACCTTGTCTGTCATCATATCATCGAAACCCAGGTCTATTACCACTTGCGCAGTAAATGAGGTTTGATCCAGCCCGCCCATCTTACGACGCTTCCGTGGCTCCGCATCGCCTACTTGCGCACGCTCTCGTCGCTTGCGTTTCTTCGCCTCCTTCTCGCGCGCACGACGTTCAACCTTTTGTTCTTGTAGACGAGCTGCTTTTGCAGCTCTCTTTTGAGCATTCTTTGAGAGTGGTTGTGAGGTGATAGAATTTTCTTCTCCTTGGGCAGTCACTGACTGCTCCATGATCATCATCGGGGTGGAGCTTCGGTCGAAATGTCGGTGCCATTGGCATCAATGGGTCAAGGTTGAATTGCCACCGCGGCCGGGGACCGCCGGCACTTACGGGATTAATATAGATAAGAGATCGATCGTGGTATCTATGAGTACCTGAGCTTATGTAGACGGTCAAATATAATGATCAAATATGCCACAAGCAGCCATTGGAAGGGCGGTACTTAGGGAATCATTCTTCGCTCCGGTGTTAAAATTCTTTCGACGTGCCGTTTCTGGCCCACTTGACATATCTCACATCCTCAACACACGCAGACTGGAGGGAGACACACCCAACGATGTCAACAGTCACATTGCCTTTCCTAGTGGTACAACCAACCAAAGCACATACCGCAACGGTGATTTGTGTACATGTAGGTCCACTCTCTCACCCCACACTTTAACCATTTGCAAGCTACTTCTTCTGTCACTCGTCTTCTTCGTCCACGCTGACCATATGACCTAGGGCATCGGTGATGATGGCAGAGGATGGAATCCCCTCACAAACGAACTCGCGCCTGCCCTCCCGCACGTCAAGTGGGTTCTCCCCCACGCACCTCAGCGACCCGTAACAGTGTACAATAAAGAATGGCTCCGTGCCTGGTTCGATATACCGTCTTTTGCCTTCACCGAGACTGAGGATGCACCGAGTATGTTTGACTCGGTGCGCAAGCTGGATGCGCTTGTCAAGGCCGAGGTCGACGCCGGCATCCCACAAGAGCGTATTGTCCTCAGTGGCTTTTCGCAAGGTGGTGCAATAGTACTCCTTTCTGGTCTCGGCGGGCGCGCGGTGCGCGAGGGAGGTGAGGGCTGGAAACTTGCTGGAGTCGCAGTGATGAGTGGGTGGCTGCCATTACGAGACCGTTTCAAGTCGCTCATATCCCCGCACGCGTTAACGATGCCGGTTTTTTGGGGTCATGGAACAGACGACCCACTTGTGAGATATAGCTTCGGGCGAAAGTCGGCGGAGATTTTAAAGGACCAGGTCGGTCTAGCGCTAAGGTGGGGTGACAAAGGAGAGGCGGAACGCGCGGCCTTCGGGAGCGCTGGTGTGAGTTTCTTGGGGTATGATGGCGTGCTACACGCGGCATGTTCCAAGGAGCGTGCTGATCTGAAGGAGTTTTTGAAAAGAGTAATCCCTGACAATCAGTGTATGAGATAGGGGCTATTAGACCGAGATATTGCTATCATGTGTTTTCTTGTTATTGAAGCTTGATAAGTTGCATACCACGTTACAGTCAGGATTGTAGGATTTGAACAATTCTTAGAGAGGTGAAAGTCAAATTTGATATTCAATAGTCAAGATCTGATGAGTTGATTATGTGAAATATATTAGCAATAGTCTGAAGCTAGAATGAAATTCTAGTCTACAACGATCACGCAAGAAATTAGAGAACATCTTTGAGATTGGTCTGGGCTGATCCACGGTCGAGTGGCTTTGGTTGATTGGGCGAAGGCTTCCAGCCAATCTGATATAGAACATGAGGTAACAACTTGAAAAGGGGATTTGAATATACCATGTAGATAATCTGAAATGTCGCTGGAACGGAGCCGTCCTCATTTCCGTGCAGTTCTAGTTGAATGAGTTAAATCAATAGTTCCATATTGCACTGGTGCTGTAACTGACCTTTATAAATAGCCGAAGCAGCGGCCAATGTGTCCCTGTGCAAGAAGTGTCGCCTACAAAGTTAACATACGGAACAAAGATAGCAGCATGCGTCGAAGCAGCTCACCGTCCAACAATAGCGTTGCTCTCACCCATGTCGCGCAGATCGTCAAGAAGCTCCCACATGCTCGGGTACCCAATACGTACTTCATCGATATCTACAGTGAGTAGAGTGAATCCCGCACGAGAGAGAAGGTTCGAGATATCTTTAGTGTCTATCCAAAAAGCAGATTAGAGCTGATGGAACAACAACAATGCGAGAGTGGATAGACGAGTTACCTGTCATGGGCGAAATATGTGGCGAGATGCCGCCCTCGCGGTCTACTTCCGCAAGCTGAAGGGCAGTCCTGTGGGAAAATGTCTTTCAACAGTACAAAATGCTTTCCGTGTCACTTACCGGAGCTCAAACAAGGTATCACCGCCAAACATGGCGCCCAAAAAGAGCCCATCAGGTTTGAGGGCTTCTTTTATTTGCACAAGCACGCCTGGTAGGTCGTTCACCCAGTGGAGGCTGAGGCAAGACACAATTGCCTCTTGAGAGTTGCGGGGAAGAACATCAAGGAGATTCTCTTCATCTGCATGGACACGCTCTACTTCAACTGTGGATCGCTCGTATTGTTGTCAGGGCATTACCCCAGTGAAGTAACATGACGTGCCTTCGAATTCTTCATCCAGATCTCGGTGGAGTGTAGTCTCTGTATGACAGTCAGCTAAATAAAAACAAGAGCTAGAAGCAGAGAGCGACCACTAGAATCTAACATGAGTACTTTGCGCGTTTTTTCAGGCTCGAGGAGCTTGGAAAAGTGACCAGACCCAGAACCAAGGTCTACAATGGTATCGAATTTGCGTTTGATGTCCTACACATGAATCGCTCAGTTAAGTTAGAAGGAATAGAACAAGTCAACTGACCAGTAGCCTCTCCATCATTCGGTCTGCAACTTCATCCCGGACGTAGTCCACAGTCCTGCTCCCTACACCTGCATCTCTGCTCACTGCCCGATCGCGCTGCTTCCTTTTAGCGGACCGGTCAAATACTTTATATACCCCAGTTGCTGGCGGAAACGATGAGGATGTTTCGGAGGCATATGCACGCGCCCAAGGACGTGCTGCACGGCGAGCAACCACTCGGAGGAGGGACATCGATCAGCCTCGGGAGCATCCGAACTGCGCTGGTTCGCGTCTACGCATGCGTACATAACAGTCACAATACAGTCACGACAGTCACGCGTGTTTATTTCCTTTCATCGTTTTGTTCGTTTACTTTTTGCACATTCGGGGTGCCCGTTTAGCAATTCTTCGTTTGATTTGCTCGATAGTGGGATATCGTGGCAATGAACGATGGTGGTCAGCCCAACTCAAGCGATTTTCGTGCGATGGCCCCGTTTGTCACCCCCCTCAACAATCAAGAGTACGCGTTACGCAAGGCCAAGATCGAGGAGGCCCGGCGGAAACTCGCTGAAATGGAACGAGAAAATGAACTAGAGGAGGCTATTAGAAAAGGGCGGGAGGCTGAGTGAGTGCTTTGCAGTTGAAGAGCGTTGTGGCTAACGCACCAGAAGGCAGAGACTGGCAGAGTTGAGAGCGTCTACGGCAGCAGGAGCGCCGTGAGTAAAGAGATTCCACAATGCTCTCTATAGTAATTGACATATACGATCACTCCACCAGCATCGCAGCAGGGTCTTCATCGGCAAGTGGCTCTGGCTATTATCCTACTGCAATCTATCAGTCTGTGGAAGAGGTCCCCTTGACAGCTAGAATCGAAGGAGAAGTGCGCGACTCATCTCCTATTGTACTGCTCGTATTTGCGTTATCTTCTGTAGTCTCACTCCGTAACAGTCATCCAGGCCGTCCACGCAAATGCCGTATTACAAGCAACGTAACTATACGACGACCAGCCAGCCACAGCAGGCTGGATTTCAGGCGCACACTCCTCAATTTTCAACTCAGCCACCATTGCAGAGGTCATCATTTGTGCAAACACAATCGCAGGCAGCGGTAGCGTCGCAAAGTTCACATGCACCATATCCTCGTGACCCCGCATTCGCTGTTCACGGCTATCAACATACATTGCCCACCTCGTCTACACCCTATCAGGGAATGTATCAGAGTGGCCAGGCTTACCAACAGCAACAATCTAGATACAGTACGTAAAATTTTGTCCGTTAAAATCGACATGGTTGTGTTTACTGCGTCTGTGTTTTACCATAAGGTGAGGAATACTGGGCAAAGCTGAGTCAGAAGTACGCGGCAGAGCTGGCTGGTGCAGGTGCGCCACAGGTGCAAACTGCACCAGCGGGCGTCAACCCTCAAGCGAGCTCATCTGCTGGAACAGGGGTACCCCAGCATGCCGCCCAGGTTCAACGTCAAACGACATCATCGGCTGCACCGTCTAAAGCCGTCGCGACTGCCGTTTCTTCGACTCGGCGTCCAACTTTGTCATCCACTGAGCCACAGTCCACCAATCCATTGTCAGGCAACCTCGCCATCACGAAACCAGAGTTTATTCGGCAATTCCAGTTAGCTTGCAATGTAGGTTGTGACATCGGTGAATTCTGTGCCTTCTCACTACTTCCTGACAGCGCAACGCGCAAGCTATTCGTGACTTCCTCGGCTCATGTCCTGTGGCCGTGGAATGGTGGGCTGAAGCTGCATGCAGCGTTGATGCAGCAAATTTCAAAGACGAGGGGGTAGTCACGATGCTTAATGAATTGAGAAATTCCAAGTGGTCTCCTTTGCCTCGGACCGATTCTTCTACCTCTGCTAGTACTGGCATCCATGTTCCTATGGCGATTGTTTCTTCGGAAACATCTGCGGTGACAGTTCAGCCTTTACCCCCACCTGCGAATTCTCCGTCCGCTCAACAAACGCCAGCAGGTCTCGGTACAAAGGAAGCTTTCATGCGATACTTTCATGAGAGGTTTCAGGTGCGTTCCTTTATACGCCACTGGTCTACCAAGCTTGACGATTTTATCATCCTCAGCGAGCTGACATGGACACGACTGTCGACTTCCTCATGAAAAATCTGCATTCCGTGCCCGAGGAGTGGCGGAAGTCGCTCATCAGCTCTCTAGCGCCTGAGCTGTTCAAGGAGTTTGGTCGTGCTCTGAATCGTTTAAGGGCTTCGGCAGCTAGCAAACCTCATTTGGGTGCAAGTAGTGCCGCAACGCCAGATGCCTCCTCCGACCGTGTCCCGAACATCGCGCAGCAAAGTCAAACCACTATTGCCGGCAAAGTTGTTGCACCTGTAACTACGCACACTACGACTGAGTTGTCAAAGTCGTTTCCTGTACCCCCCAGACCGCCCGTTACCAAAAGCACACAGGCTAAGTCCACTAGTGCACAACCTCCAAAGGCGTCGACTTCAAATCGCACTGATGCAACTACCGTCGCTGCTTTGCCCGCCAAAATAACCTCCGCGCCTCAAGCACATGTGTCCGTATCGACTACGCAGACGGCGCCTTCAGTACCCTCAATGCAGCCAGCCCCATCTACAACCACGCAAGCACAATCTCTGGCTGGAACTAGTATAAATGGACAAGTGGCAGGCGGTGCTTATCGCCCATTCAGTGTACCCCCCCCAATAAGTATACCAAGTGCCAATGGCAAGGTCGCTCAATACGCGTATGATCCATATTTGAAGCAATACGTGCGGATGGATATTTTGATTAAGCCCACAATGCCGTCAGGATCAAACACGGATGGATACTACTATGACCCTGTGTCCAAAACGTATATTGGGCAGCAGCCGCCAGCTTTTGTGCCTCATGGCATACCATTGTCCATGCACGCTCCAGCTACCGTATCGATTCCCCCTGCTACTCCGCCGCCACGAAAACGCAGTGGGGCTGCCCCAGAGGCGCGCACACCGCAACAAGCCGATAGGTCGCGACTCGCAAAGGATATCCTACGGTCACTGGGACTTAACCCGCCACCCATCACGGCGGAAAAGGAAGCTGTTGTATCGCCGGGAAACCTACCAGTAGCTGCAGAGCATCAGCAGGAGACACCACCATCTCGTGACTTATCAGCCGAGCCTCTTCAGGAGTCTCCACAGGAGACTGGTCTCCTACAACCTCCTTCGAATGTTTTGATGGAGCAAGAAGCGCAGCCTCAAACACAAACACCTCAAAGTACTATTAAGGAAGCGATTGCTGATGTCATAATGATGGATGCCGCACCAAGTGCTACTGCCCCCGCAAATGGCACTGTTTCCCCCGAATTCCCACTACCTGCTACTACATCATGTCCAGCATCCACGTCCATGGATCAGGAGGAGTTAGCGCGTGGAGTTGATGGAATGTCGATAGCCTCTGATGTGCACCGTCCCGAGCCTAGTCAAGAAGATGAGCACATCGACAGTCCCATATCATTCCCAGATATGGATGAGCCTCTACCGCCTGTGCCTGAACCTGCAGGCATATCATCTCCTGCCCCCAGCTTTAGAGCGCAATCGCACGAGCAGAGTGATGACAATAGGAATGGGGCTCTTCCACTTTTCCTGCCGTCGCCGTCGGCATCACTTGCACCCTCGGACCACTCTGGTGTCCCACTTCCACCGGAGACGGACGATGAAGTTTTAATAGTAGAGTCCATCCTACATGGTGGTTCGCTTTCTAAGAGCCACACAGATTCGGATGTCTATGCGTTGGATGAGGAGCGTAGAACGATGCCACTACGAAGTGTAAAGAGAAAGAAGGGTCAAAGGGTCTATGTGTTGGTACCACCGCCTCCTCCTGAGCTTAGGAGGGCTATCAAGAAACGAAAACTGGAGGATCACGTCATAGTCTCTGGCTCAGAGGAAGAGGAAGAGTGTATGAGTTTGTTTCAGTTTGGGTGATTTTTTCTGGCTTATGTTTATTGCAGCCAAATACAATGATTTCGAGCGAGCCCTCATCGCGGACTGCAGAGTCCGAATGGTTGAGAGACCCTGCCAATGGAATGGATGTGATGCTCTGATGAATAGCGGCGAGAACCTCTATTTACATCTTAAATCGCACGCGCAAGAGACTAGCTCTCAGGTAAGTGAATTTTCGATGGCAAGATTAGGTAGCTCATCAACCATCTCCAGGGGCCCTATATATGCCGCTGGCAGTCGTGTCCTCGTAGATTCAAGTCGGCAACAGCTTTTGAGAAACACCTCCAGAAACATTCGTACTTCCCTCTGCCATGTCCCCTTGCAAGTGCGTGTGACCTGGTAATCTCGCCTACTATATTCGATTGACCTGCTTCAGATTGTTCAGATGTTTTCGATAAACCAGTTGAGGCGATGGAACATGAAGTGCGCCACCAGCAACGAGAATCAATCAAGAAGTTGGAGATGAAACAGCCCCCAACACCTCACGTGCCAAAAATACCTCCCAAGCTAGATCCTCCTCCCGACAGTTTACCATCGTATCGTGTGGAACCAAGATACATTCGCCAAGCTCACATCCCACCTCAACGCCACGCCGTGATTGGGCCATGGGTGAGTCTCATCAGAGACGCTAGGTATATCTGCGCTATATTGAGATTGACAATGATGATCAAGGTACTTCAACACATATTTAGCCCTGTCGAACAAAACCTGAGAAAGCAGAACGCGGCCATGCGACTTCGGTATCCGCGCCCGGACGCCCGCCCAGAGAACCTAGATAACTTGAGGGCAAGACCGGATGAATATGACTTCTTGGCATCACTGTCGACATCGCCAGCGCGAACAATCCGATTTGAAGATCTTGATTCTGGGGGTGTGTCACTGGCACTGCTTGACGGGCTCACGCTCTGGGATACAGATTTAGATAGCCATCCAGACAAATCGAATCCCGAAGGGGAGGGCTCTGATCCGACGAAAGACACGGTAATCAATGTACCAGAGGTGCCAGAGGGAGGTGCATCCAGTTCTGTAGCCGTGGAAGGATCTGGCGATTTACTAATGGGCGAGGCGCCAACAAACAAGATGGACGGGATGGATGGTAGTCACTGGACTACGGAGGGCGCCGCGGGGGAAGAAGAGGCTGTGGTAATGATGTCGTTGTTAGCGCACGATCCTTCTCCGTAGACTATGACTTGGTCGAATGACATTAATGTGGACCTAATGCTGTTATATGTAATTGTGACGAGGAGTCGAAAATAATTGTGAAAACTGAGCATAAGCTTATTTTGGCGAAAAATTCACCACTGATCCAGAAGCGTGATCGCAATCTGAAACCGAGTTCTAGGCGTCACTCTCAGCCGCGCTATCCTCCTTCATTCTCCCGCCTGTACATTATGATTGAGCCCATTGCTGCTCACGGTGAGCTCGACACAACGCTCTTCTCCAATTACGTGGTCGTTGACCAGCTCACAACAGTTCCAACCTTTATTTCTTCTCGTTCTGCCGATGTTATCCTGTCCGATATTCGTCCTACTAAGTTAACTCCCGACGCTCTCAACTCCATCAATGCCCTACTGGACGAGTTACTATATAGCATACTTAATGCAGCTCGGTCGTTCAACACTTCCCGACTGAGGACCGCAATGCACAAAGTTCTGCCAACCACCCTGGGCAAGGAGGCCATACTTGAGGCTGAGATGGAACTCAGGGCGTACTATCAGCGTACAGTTACCGCTGCAGGTTCGGGCTCGTCGAGTGAAGATGGCGGTTTTAATGTGCAGTGGGCATTTGAGGTACGTTTTATGGCATCGTGTTTCATTCACTCAAACCTCAACACTACTGTGTACAGCTTTTGAGACTTAAATGCGAAGCATTTTCGACTTTAAGCGATACAGACGAGAATTCAGATGCCGAAAATCGCCTTAAGGAACGTATGCTTGCGGACGGTGTTCCTCCTCCCAAGCAGGAAGTCCTTTCACCGGCCTCACTCTATCTCACCGCCATCATCGAGTAAGTGCCCTCCGCTGTTATTCAGAGCTAGCTATCGACCTGATTACTTTCTCGTTAGGTCCATATGCGAGTGAGTCTTGTATTCTTTCGAATCTAGTGTGGTTCCTGGTCCTGAGCTCATCCGCATGACAGGCACATTCTGTCAAACGTGGGACGTGTCGCGTCGCGAGATAGTAGCCGAGCAACAGCTAACTCTCAAGATTTATTCATCGCACTTTGCGAAGACAGTACGATATATGGTTTTTTCAAGAACATGAAGGGTTAGTTCATTTTCTGCCGAATACTTGTTCGGCACATTGATGACGTGTGTTTCATCGCTTCTAGTGTACGGACAAATTGAGACACTGTCAAAATTGCCGAAACCAAGACGGAGTAAATCTTTCACCCGAGAAAAATTGTCGGGCGCGACATCCCCGGCGTCCTCTCGCGAGGGAGATGTGTCTCGGAAGGACAGCTCGCGCCCTCGCATGTCATCAGAGTCATCTAATATCGGACCCGCCACAGTTGTGGGCTCCAATCATCAGTCTGCTAGATCATCAATCGACAAGGCACGCGCGATTAAAATATTTAGTGGCAACAGCAATAGAGGATCAAATGACCATCCAAATGGAACTGACTCTGTGATTGGTCATAGGAAGACAGATTCGTTAGTGAGCGCTCATGCGAAGCAATCCATCCATAGTGGGGACAGGTCTCCCATTTCGCCGACATTTTCCGTGCGACTTCCATTGCTTCTCCATTATGGATGCGTTGACTCATAATGCGTTCTAGGAGGATCGATCACAAGAATTCGATGACATGATGCGATCAGGGTCAACCATGAAGGTATCGCTCACCCCGGATAGGCTGCGGACGATGGAGGTATATAAGGTTCCTTATCACGACAATTTACGGATTGGTGATGATTGTTTGGTAGGCTCTTAACAAAGAGAAGGCACGCTTCAACGGAAGGAAAAGCTCTCTCCAATCCTCCCACAAGGACTCCATCTCGTCCGAAGTATTACTAGCTCCCACTGCGCTTGACCAGTCCAAGCGGACAACAAGACCATCCTTGCGGCACGTTGACTCTATTCATGAAGACGACGAAATCCAACCCATAGTGAAACCCCCTCCAACGTCACGCCCTCGACAGCTCAGCGCCGCTACTGCTTCAGGATTTAGTCCACCCTCTTCCACTCGCGCTCGTTCTGCCTCTTCCGCTGATCCCATGCTCAAACCTACCACACTTTCATCACCAAGGCTGCCGCATTCTAGCCTTGGTTCGTCCCTGAAGCTACCGAACTTGACACCAAGCAAGGTACAGCAGAAACGAACAAAGCCCGTCCCTCAAGGATTGGACGTCTCCCAGTCAAGACCTCCTCGTACTCACACCATCGCAAGACACCGAGAGTCACTTGATCTTGACGATGTCATGGGTGGTTCGGATAACGAGGAAGAGCCAGAGAAGCTGAAGAGTACGCCGTGTTATAACCCGCACAGAGGCATATCGGCAAGTGCAAGAGAGCTGATCGAATTTCTTGCCGAAGGCCCACCAGAACCTCCCGCAACTTCCCCCACCAATGCCAACTCAGGGTCTCTTTTGATGCCCAAAAAGACCGGTCGCCTGCAGCGCATGATCTCTAAAATCACCCTCAACGGCAATGAGAAGGTTCGTTCCGACAATGAGTCCGGCAAAAGCTCTCCTCGGAGGGCAGACGCTCCTACCACTCTTCTACCCAACAAGTCCCTCACAAATCTCAGCTCCCTTGCAAACAGACCCGTTCCACCTCGATATCCGACCGACTTGCCGTCTGCTACATCATCAGAGTCCCGTAGCTCTGTTGACAATGCACTCTTAGATCATCGGGCTCGGAAACAGTCTTTTTCACGCAAACCGGTGCCTCCATTTGGTCCTAAAACTCACTCACCAGACTCTCTTGTCCCTACATTGGCTCCCGACATGGGTATTGAGGACGTTGATTCCGTCGTACCTCCTGTGCCCGCCAGTTTTACGGTCCCAATCACTTCCAAACGTGTATTTGAGCATGATTCCATCGGCAAGCGTGGTTCTGGTGAGACTAGTTCATCGGCTGTAGCCCGCGTGGAAGCCCCTGCTCGTTCGAGCTCGGAGTCGAAGGCACCTACGGTGCAAGCGCCAGAACGTTCTCCCCCCAGAGTTGTCGTTTCACACCTTGCCAAACGTCCAGCCCAGTTACCCCCCACTACATCTTCACCCTCCATCCCACCATCTGTCATCGATCATGCTCGTGATATGCGACGAACGCTCTCACATGCAACGAGCGCAACCGAATGTCGTCTACTTATAGATATCTTCCTAGCTCGGGCTGGTTTGGTTGCTGGTTCGCCAGAGCTTCAACCTCTAGTCCCCGCGCTGCTAACACCCGATTCTGCTGCGAAGGAGTCTCAGATGGAGAATGCCATTGTTGAGTTGCTGCTGGGTGGCGATCAAGAGTTTTTAGACCCGCCAGTCCAGGTTGTACCATGATCCACACAAGCCTCATACCCCGTTTTACGATTCGAAGCTACTATGGATACGGTCTAATGATACCCGCCTCTGCTCACTCGATCTTCCATGTAGATCTAACAACTACTCATTTCTATTGATTCTCCTTATCGTTATTAGTGTCAGTGAGCTGACAGTCGGTCTTTCGTTCACTCGGTATCCCTAATGTTATTAACGATGGTCTATGTATGGTCTTTGAGCTACAAAATCGATAGCAAGGATGTTGACGAGCACTAGATGACAACCGTTGTCATCGTACTTCTAATGAAACGGCGATGCCCATGGCGGCCAGCTCGGCGCAAAGATAGCGGAACACATAGGGGACCGCCACGACATCGAGATCACCGCCTTTTGATGAACTGCGCAGCACATTCGATGACGGTAGAGCCACCTTCACCCCTGGCAATGGACTTCGATCTGGGTTCTGTCCGGTAGCCAGAGCCTGACGAGCTCGTTCGTCCTCTTCCTCGGCAACTGCTCGGCATACTCTGCAGTACTCTCCACCTGGACCAGTTGCATTCATCGTGCCTGCAGATGACTCGCCCAAGCTTATATCATCGTAACCAAGGGATATGAGACTGCCACAGGTCCGACAGACCCATGCAGTGGAGTAGTCTGAACAATTCATTAACCGGTCCTGGAGAAGGAACGACGTCCCATGAGCGATCAGAGCGTCGCGTTCCATCTCCCCAAATCGGATGCCGCCAGCACGTTTGCGGCCCTGTGCAAGTGATCAGCAAACAGACGGGGCATATAATGACGTCCCTACCTTGACTGGTTGACGTGTCACAGGGTCAACCGGGCCTGTGGTCCTGACCTGGAATTTGTCTAGAACCATGTGCCGCAGACGTTGGTAGTAAACAACGCCGATGTAGATATCTGCCGCGAACTCTTGCCCCGTGATGCCCGAGTACATGGGCTCGTTACCGTAGTAATTATAGCCAGCTGCTAATAGCTGTTCGCCAAAGTAATCGATCGCTCTGTCTTCTTCAGAGAATCTGGATGTCGTCAGCTGGCGTCGTCAACAGGAGCGATGATAATTTACTGAAAAGGAGTCGCATCTTGTGCCAGTCCGTGCATGGCGCCAGCCTTGCCAGCCATGCTCTCCACTAACATGCCGATGGTCATACGACTTGGAAACGCATGCGGATTGATTATAACATCAGGCTGCATTCCGCTCTCCGAGAAGGGCATGTCAACAGTGGGCCATTTTTGTGAGCATACACCCTTCTGACCATGACGAGACGAAAATTTATCTCCAATGACGGGAGAACGAGTTATACGGAAAGCAACATGCAATTTTTGCAACTCCGTGTCTCCAGCATCACCACCTTAAGTTCCGTTAGCAGCTAACCCCGTATGAATCAGGGCCAAGACCATACCTAACAGGCGCACTTCATCCACGATTCCTTGCTCATCGCCCTTGTACTTGACGAACCTCGTGCGCCCAGTGGTCTCATCGATATAAGCGGCTATAGGATCCCCAGAATCCAATTTTGTGCCAACGAACGGCAGGCCATCCTTATCTAAAAAATGACAACAAGCATGCTGTCCGTCGCCTTCGGCCGTTCGAATATCGTGACCAAGACCAAAGTGCAACGTAGGGGACGCTGATGATTTAGCGGCCCCTCGCATTTCCTTCAGATCAATTATCTGAGATTTATAGACCGTTCCATAACCGAAACCCCGTTCGTGTGCGGATTTGTTCAGGATCATGGCGTCCTCCATATCGTAACCGGTGTAAGAAATGACAGCAACGATGGCATTAGTGCCGTTCGGGAACGAGTCCATGGCGTAAGTGTTATGTAAATGTGGTCGAACAACAGGAGTTTGGCCGGTCTGTAATCGGTAGAGCTTGTTGTCCGTTCTGTGTTGTAGGGCGGTAGACGGGGTACCCATTGTTTGTTTACCCATCTTGAGACACAGTCAAGCTAGAGTGATAATTCCCGTAGGCTGAAACTTACCTGACATTGATAGATATTTCGGGGACTCTGCGCGGCAATTTAGTAGTGGTCCACAGAACTCGTTTGAGTGCATTACCTGATTGAAATCCGAAAACGGCGTCAAATTAGCCAAGATGGACAAGAAATTTGTCGGCGCATGTTCCACGTGCGTTGAAACACCTAGCTCGACCTCGTCAGGTTTGATTGCGATGTTCATGTACACCTGTTCAAATGATCCAACTTGGTCGCCCTTTCCGTTGGCGAGGAACTTCACAGGGCGCATCATCCTCGCTCGAGTAGAAAATAGGAATAAGCCAGGGTACTGTCCACCTTTCGATTCGGGAACAAAACCGATCTCTAGATCAAGGGGAACCTTGTGTCGACCTTCAGTTTTCCATATCCGTAGATTAGTGGCAAGCTGCTGAGCAACCGACTGTCTTGCCCAGCCGATGACGCGCCCATCAAGTTGAACACAAAGGTTTTTTCGGCCATCTATTGAAGATGAGAAGGCCTGTGTCATGCCGTGAGCTGCCAGAAGTACGGGGATCTCAGCGACGACAAGAGGTGCCGTGACAATGCGGCACGTCCTAGAAAGATGATTGAGCAGACCACACGGTGCACCATCAGGTGTGTGCACTGGGCATAGGAAACCTGGATATGTTGTTAGTACACAGTCAGACTGGGTTAAACGCGCTACTTTACCCCAAGCTTCTGGTAATAGCTTTCGAACAGTTGTTGTCTTGAGTTCGGCGAAGAAGGCGCCACGATGAATACATCTAAAGTGACTTATATACCTCATCCAATTAAGTTTTTCAGCAACAATGGTAAACCCTGATGCTTGTTGCAAATCAAGACCCGACGGTGAGACCAGATTACCAGTAGCCAAGAAATTCGACATCTTAGAACCGATATCCCAGTTCACCTTAATGATAACCTTCATAATATATCGTTCTATGATTATCATCAGTTCATAGCGGGGTCGCAGTGAGGCATTTGTACGTACTGTCAAGAAAATCGACTGGTGGTTCTTCTTTCCTGACGTCTGTCGCAATCTGGTTTCTCACTTGGTTTAGTGCTTCTTCCAGGCGCTCCTTGATGATCATGCCGTACAAGAAACCAGGGAGCAGTACTTCCTGGTGCTGTGGCGAATCTGGGTTATCCGCGCAGCACGAGGAGGATACCAGACTGTACAGCTTTCGCAACATGAATCTACATGTAGACGTCAGTATCTATCAAGAAACAGCGAAGCAGCTACGAACACTAGCATCCGGAATTTGTCGCGAGCTGATTCAAGATGCACCAGAACCATCTTTTGGATCAACCAAGCCCCAAGAGCTTGGTTCGTCCAGTCCTCGGGCATGCCAAGAACAACTCGGAATTTATCACCCAAGTACTCAAGACACTGATCACCAGTGTACAAGTTATACATCTTGAAACTACGCAGAAGAAGCTCGACGCGGTCCGTTAAAAATGTGTTTTCGTAATCTTGCATCATGACATGGTCAAAGATTTCCCTGTCGGAAGCGCCGATGAGTGCCTTGAGGATAAGCATGATCGGTATCACATATTCTTGTTTTCTCCAGCTGAATCGTAGCATTGCGCTTCCGTTTGAGAGATAGTGAAGAGTATTGGTAATGCTGGATTGATCGGGGCGAACGCAGCGAATTTGTACTGCATACTGCGTGTACGAAGGGCCACGGTTGGCGAAAGACGGGCGAAGTAGAGAAGTGACATGATTTCGACGAGGAAGAATCAGATAGCGAATTAACCGTTCGTTCCCATTGATAATGAAGTAACCGCCGAATTCTTCTGGTTCTTCATGTCGCCGCACAAGTTCTGCAGAAGGTAGATTACGAAGATTGCACCGAACAGACTTGCAATAGGAGTCAAATCATCATCTACAAACACATTCAATGGATGCTTACCCGAACCATGATCGGGATTAGACCACAGTCCCGCATTACATATTGATCGGGAGTAATGTTTCCGTTGATGCTCCAGCAGACCTTTGCTTGCATACGTCCCCGATAAGAGGTTAAGCGCTCACGAGCCTGTCATGTGTGTCAGCTCCAGAGTATCTGTCTTCCACCTGTAGGGCTGGGATTTGGGTTACGTTCGACGGAAGCAACTTACTTCTGTAGGAAATATCTTGCGCTCAGTGCTCCATGTATCTCTATCTGGAACTCTAGGAGGAGCTATAGATACCTCTTCTATCCATACTGTTTCATTCGATGAATACTGTTTGCAAATGGGAGCCAGATGTACGACTCACTACTCATCCGATTGCCCCAACCATGCTGACCACTCTCTGTCCCGAGCTCGCCGCTGCCATCGAACACGACGCGTTCACCTATGTCCTTCAGACCTAAAGACAATAGTCCTCTACCATCTCCGTCTCCCTTTGGCAGACCAGAATCATCGAAGAGAGCATTGAAAGATTCGATATGAGGTGTGACAAATTCATTAAGGATCGGATATGTTGAACCTGTTTTTGGTGGATTTTTGAAGGACTCTTCGCGCTGGATAGTGTTAAAAGTAGGGTGCCGCCTTGACTTTTGTGAGCCGTCCGGCATAATGTCTAAACCACTTCCCCTGGCTTTCCTGCACCTTCACTTACTTGCCAATTTTTTTTTGGCTGAATAAGGTTAGCTATTGCCGTGAGATATACCTTCCACATGTGGCCATGTCGGACTTTGTATATTCTAATCTCCGCCTCCTACTCCTGATGTCGACGGCACCAGTGACAAACGACTGCAGGCTTTTCTTCAGATATGTTCGGGGGTAACACGGTACAATCTTCCTGGGCAAATCCTCAACAGAATCAGAACCAGCAGCAGAGTGGTTCTGCTTTTGGTCAGCCTAGCGGCTTCGGAGCCGGAGCAGGTAAGCAAGTCATTTTCCTGTACAGCGTTTTACACACCTATTAATCCCCAAACAGGCTTTGGATCAACAGGTGGTGGTGCTTTTGGTCAGCCCCAGCAACCACAGGCCAACCCAATGTTTGGCAATTTAGCGAACCCAAGCCCGTCAACTTCAGCCTTTGGTGTGTCCCATCGCATTTCTAATTGTATTCCTTATGACTGAATCACGTTTGACGTAGGGTCATTTGCCCAGAATCCTCCACAACCAGCTGCGGGTACCTCAGCATTTGGAGCTCCAAAGCCTGCCACGGGCTTATTTGGAGGGGCAGGTACCTCGGCCTTTGGAAGTGGCGGTAATACATTTGGCTCAACGGCTGGGACGGGGACCACGGTTTTCGGATCCAATCCCAACACGGGGGGTGCGTTTGGTTCGTTCGGACAGAATAGAGCCACCACTGGCTTTGGTGCGACCTCTCCAAGTAAGCGCTTTTTTCTTTTTATGAAATTACTGAAAAGGAGTTTACGCCTGTCTTCAGCTGCTGGTAATGAGAGCACTGCGCCGGTTACAACAGGCACTTCAAATCCTCCCTACAGCTCGTTCGGTGAAAAGGACCCAACATCAACATCTACCCTTCAATATCAAACAATAACGGCTATGCCCGCCTATCGAGGGACGTCGCTCGAGGTGAGTGGTTGTCTCAAGATTTTATTTCCTCGCCTAAAATTCGTGAAACCTCATCTAGGAGCTTCGTTCTCAAGACTATCAACAGGGACGGAAGACTGCAGGGGCATTCGGCCAGCCATCCTTTGGGGGCGCAACAGCTACCCAACCAACGAATTTGTTCGGAGGCGCACCTACGCAGCCTGCCAGTACATCCATGTTCAGCGGTGGCGCCGGCGCCGGGACAGGCGCATTCGGAGCCACAGGAACAACAGGCAATCCTGGGGCTGGTTTTGGATCTTTCGCACAACCCCAACCCGCGCAACCGTCGACAGGTACCGGCGCGGGATTATTTGGGTCAGCCTTTGGTCAGCCTCAACAGCAGCAGCAGCAGCAGCAGCAGCAGCAGCAACAACAACAACAACAACAACAACAACCTTCAGCCTTCGGTTCGTTCGGGCAGCCACAGCAGCAGCCACCCGCAACTGGAACTAGCATCTTTGGTGGTAGTGGTGGTGGATTTGGGCAGCAAAACAAACCCGTCACTGGCTTCGGGAGTGGTGGTACCTTCGGGTCAACAAGTAGGACTCTTGCCGCTACCGATCTGATACCTATTAATGTCTTATAACAGCAGGTGGCGCGTTCGGTTCTACGGGAACTTTTGGACAGCCAGCTAGCCAGCCTGCTGCAGGTACCACAGGTATTTTTGGCCAGCCCCAACAGCCGCAACAACAACCCGCGACTGGGAACACATTTGGTGGTTTTGGTATATTACAACGTTCATATCCTCAAACATCGCTAACCTCGTCGTCATAAGGTTCGAACACGGCTGCCAAACCATCGATTTTTGGTCAGCCTGCTCAAAGTGGCACGACGCCTGCCGGCTTTGGCACGTTTGGCAATCAACAGCAGCAGCAGCAACCTCAACAGCAACCTCAGCAGCCACAAACGGGTAGTATATTCGGCAACACGGGTGGTAGTATGTTTGGCCAGCCCCAACAGCAGCAGCAGCAACCTCAACAGGCTGGATGTATGTTACATTCTTTTGTTTCTCACTAGTTCAGTTAGTGACCTTTTTCACGAATAGTATTTGGACCTACTGCAACACAACCTCAAGGTGGCCTTTTTGGAGGTCCGACAACGGGTGGAGGTTTATTTGGGAATGTCCAACAAAACCAGCAGGCCCAACAGCCCGCTCAACCGGGTGGGCTTTTTGGGCCCAAACCAGCCACTGGCGGGGGTCTGTTTGGAAATACATTTGGTCAGACGGGCACGACGGGAACAGCCGGCACGCAACCCCAAGCGAATATTTTCGGGCAGCCTGCAGGCCAAGCAACGGGCCAGCAATCAGCAGCTGGGATGAACGCGTTCGGCGCGTCTTTATTTGGTCCCAAACCTGCTGCACCGGGGCTTGGCACGTCAACATCAACAGGCGGCACTTCATTATTTGGAAATGGACAATCATTGTCTAGTCTAAACGCCTCCACTACTGTTCCGGGAGCACAGGGCACTCTGTTCGCCTCCATTGCCGAACCACTTTCTCAGAACCTACCAATCTTCTCAATGCTTCCTCCTGGCCCGCGTGCTGTAGACCTTGACCAACAACCCAAAAAGAAACCCGGCTTTTTCGTCGATGTCCCTACGCGCTCGCCTGTCCCGTATCTGCAACTTGGTTATACCCCCGCTAACTCGAAGCTGCGTGGCTTTGCGACATCAACGTCAGGAACTGCACTCGGGTCCAGCACGAGTCCCTTCGCAACTTCACTGACGAGTGGGAAGTCCAATGCGTTGGCACTTAGTCGCCTCGATGGGAAGGGTCCTGATGGATTGTTGGGGCGAAGCTCTACTCCATCTCTAGGAAGTGGTGGGCGTCAAAGCGTGAAGAAACTGATACTGGACAAGAAAGTTGAGCCTGCAGACCTCTTCAGTCAATCCGGTTCGCGTGCCAGTCCCAGCAAAGTGACGTTCAGTCCCGCCCTCAGTCAGGCTGCACGCGAGAAGGAAGTTACGAGAGAGAAAGAAGCCGCCGCCAGTGCAGCATCTGCTGCTCCTCAAGTGGAGACTCCAACACCTATTGTTCGCAAAGTTCCAGGTCGTTTTTCTGCACAGAGCACCATTAACGTATTGGGGTCACAACCAACCTCACCTGCAAAAGAGCCTCCAGCGCCCGCAGCATTGCAGCATGGTAGTTACTGGGTGAAGCCTACCCTCCCGACCCTCATCAACCTTGGTTACGAGGACCTAGTAGCATTCAAAGACCTTGTCGTTGGACGCGTTGGCTACGGCGAGATCCAATTCCTGGAGCCAGTCGACCTCACTAATCTGACGAGACTTGGCGCTCTCCTAGGCGAGATCGTCAAGTTTGACGATAAGGAGTGCAGCGTTTACCCGGACACTGATGATGCAGACAAGCCTACGCCGGGCTCAGGGCTCAATGTTCGCGCGCGTATCGTCCTTGTTCGATGCTGGGCGACGGATAAGGCGACTCGCGAGCCCATCAAGGATGAGAAGGACCCTGGTGCAGTCAAGCACCTGAAGCGGCTGAAAACGATCAAGGACACCTGCTTCGAGGGTTTTGACATTCGGGAGGGAAAATGGACATTCAGTGTGGATCATTTCTGAGCGTGGCTCTCGTTTCTCATGAGGTGTTGGTTCTCCGTTAGCATACCTGTGCGGTGCAGTAGTTCCTCATATCTTAAGTGTTCTCTATGTCAAAAGTGCTGTCATTAGTTTAGGTGTAGTCAGGAGTACTTTGTACGCAAGTAGATAGCTTTGAATAATAACAAACAGCAGAAGCAGGCGATGATGACATCACTTTGCGCCCGACGGGAGTTGGAACACTATTCATCACCTTGAAATCACCAACACTCCGGCCAAGTTGCAACTCCCATCATGTACATGTTGAAGGCAAGCACAGGTCGTACAGTGCCCAAAATTATGCTGACCGCGTTTGACAGATACCTGAAAGCGGGCTTGAGGGGCAAAACGCCGCCGTCGCCCGCGGCCTCATAGAGGGCGCACTCACAGGCTCAGCAATCGTAGCGCCGACATGGTACTTGCTGAATCGCAGATGGCCCGCTTTTCGTGCTTTGCCTTACACGGTAAAGACGCTGGGAGCAGTCGTCATCATAGCGCCCCTGATGTCCATTAGGGCGGAGCACCGTGGGCTGGAGTTTCATCGCCGGCATTGGTGTGTTGTGCATTTGGTTCCGAGGCATTATCTGATTTGGGCTGGTACAGGACGGGTATTGAAAAGACGGAGATGGAGAGGGAACGAGAGGAGGAGCGGAAGAGGTGGGCTTCGTTGAATGCGAAGGACAAATTAGCGGAGTGGACGGCGAAGCACCAGCTCAGTGTTATCGTTGGCAGCTGGGCCCTCACTATGGGTCTTGTCGGGAGCAAAGTTATGCGTGATCCGTGCGTTTTCCTTTGTGCAGTGTTGTGTGATCTGAGTTGACCACTGAGACGACAGCTTGATGACCATGCCGAACAAGGTATGATGAACTTTTGTTGCTTCGGTGCATCGCTTGTTTTCGTGCTGAAACTTGTCATGTCTGCATCAGATTGTTCAAGTTCGTCTCTGGGCTCAGGGGCTTACTATCGGTGTGATCATCGCAACAGCCGCTCTGACACACTCCCAGCGGGCACAGGCAGCTAACATGAGGAAGGTGCGCTTCTTTACTTCTTGCCCTGTATTCGCGTCATCGAGGATTCTAATTCTTCATTAGTACTCTCCAGATCATACTTGGGTCTACTTGGTATGGAGTTATACTTTGAAGTTTACATGTTGTATTGACTTCAGTGCTAGCTGGACAAACAACGTCTTGAGAAGGAACGTGCAAAGAAGGCTTAGTACTTGCCCTGTCCATGGTTTATTTGCATCCTGAAGTGTTCATCTATTTCCGTTTTATCAATACGCAGCCCGTTATCTGCAGAGGTTCTGACATGGCGTTAGCAGTCAATCAATCATTTCATTTCGGTATTCTTCCAATCCGATATCAGATCCTGATTCATCGGAAGTAGATTCACGCTGAACCTGCAACAAAAAATAAAGCTCTATATCCCGAGGAACTGTGACAGATGTAGCAACAGACGAAGCAGGTTCATGGGTAATGAGCAAAAATATCATCAGGATATAAACATGATGAACGCCAAGAACAGAAAGTCGATCCATGTGTTCATGCTCCATAGAAGCGCCATGCAAAGTATGCTCCCAGTAGGGTCAATGGGACAAAGTACATCAAGCTGCAGAAGAAGTCAGTTGTGAAGCGGGCGCGTGTGCAAGGAAACCTACTTTGAACCCTGCTCGACGACGTTAGAGGCTGAAGCGCCGGAGCCGGACATCTTGGTATCGCTGATGTTCAGAGCCTGAAACACCATTAGTCTCGCTCCAAGTTGAAATTGCGGTGCGTCTTACGCCGTCCTTCTCGAAAGCTCCGACGAGGAAGGGAGGAAGGAGTTCACGGGCCTCGTCAGAGTGGCCAACGTCTTCAAAAGCCTGGCTTGCGTCTTTGCCTGCAGACGACATTCCTTTAGCCCGGAATTAGCCGCCCATTTTCACGGGATACATACCAGCCTCAGCCAAGATCACATCGTCACCTCCTGGGTGCTGAAATAAAAGGTCATTGTCAGGGCATAATTTAGTGTCCATGCCCGTAGTTGCATACCTCATCGATGAACTTGGTAACATCGTACACTGCCCAACACGTCACCACGTAGATACGATTTGAGAAGCTTCAATGTACTCACCCTCTCCGTGGATAAGAACATAGAGACTGTCCTTTGTAGAGTGTGCCTTGAGCTCTTCGTATGTGACAACCTTGGCCATTGCAAGTCCTGGTAGTTGCTAACGAGAAAGACGGTGATGACGGGGATGACTATGAAGCAGACAGGAAGTAAGTGTTTCAACGGCAATTCAAAGGTTGTATAAAAACCTATTGAGATATTTTTCTCACACGAATCGGAATCCCAGGCGCAGAATGTGACTAATCATGTTACGATTTCCTGTCAAATTGTTTATAGGGTGCTAATTCTGCGCCGATCAAGGTTGTTTTTTTAGCATTAAGCTATGCGATAATAGTTGTGACGAGGACTTGCTGGTAGTGTAATGATGTGTATCAGAATTTCTCAAGCAAATAAAGCGCATCACGGAGAGAGTGCGCACAATCGCGGCCTTATGTACATGGTGACACGTCGTGGAAGAAATGTATTGCATAGAATGTATATATCCGCATCGGTTTAGTACTCGAATGACCACAGTAGTTACTGCACAGTAAGCTGGACATTCAAGCGTGGACCAAGCACGCTCTGATAGCTAAATCTTCCACATCATCAGTATAGGGACGAAAGCACTGTGAGCCATGTCCCTAGGCATTGGCGAGTGGGGAGTCTATCTAAGTCCATCACTTCAACCAAATGGCGTACACCATGGTCGAAATCATCTGGGAATAAAATGGGGTGTAAGTTAGGGCATAGAGGACGAGAAAGACGTTTGCGGCGGCGAGTTTGTCGACGAAATCTGCTGTAGTGCTGTTGCTCAGCGCTCAACTGGCACCT